>SRLM01000215.1:697515-941491 GCA_015708895.1 Populus ilicifolia
GAACTCTTCTTTTCCTTGCACCTGTTGTCTCATTACAGTACCTCGTTGGATCCTCCGGGTACTCCTACACAATCTTCGTATGCTCTTGTGCAATTTTGGTTCTCCAGATTTCTCCCTATTCCTTGCATATGTTTGACAGCAGCTCATCCTGTCACAATATCTATCCAAGTCAAAATAGGGTGCCAATCTTTATCCTTTTGCTGTATTTCTCTTCCATTATCAAGGTCTTCATCAATTCTCCCCTCGAGAAATTACAGTCACCGAATCTAACTTCCTTGGAGAAATCATCACTCCATCAGATCCTTGATCATATGGAACCCAACTGTTCCTTTGTGCTGTCATCCTGCTATTCTTCAACAGTTTCATAACAAACTGTCACATATACGAAAATAGTACCGTATGGATAATCCTTCCACTAAGCAAGTTCCCAGGAAAGATTGGAGGGGTCACAACGGTCCCGCTTAAAACTCAATCTCCTTGCCAGAACTTCTTAGGCCATATTTATCCATCGTACTGTCTTTTCGTATATACAACCATTTGCTAGCTTTGTTGCGGCTTTTCTTTACAAATGATCTGGGGTATCCTGGTTTTATACCTGATTTCTCAACATCTGGTGAGACTACCAGTGCTCAGATTCGTCAAGATTGGTCTTCATCAAATTTCACTCTCCACCTCAAATTGTCCACATGATCGGGTGTTTAGAGTGTCCCAATTTTACCTTCCCTTAAGGCAATTAAAATTCCCCACATAATAGTTCACCACATGTAATTGGGCAAACATGTGTGATTTCTTCTTCTTCAGCTCCATCGACCACCATAATGACCATTAGATGCTTCTTGATCGGGCAATCACTCTTTAATAATTCACCACCATCATTTCTGATCTCAATCTCAATGATCGGGCCATACCATTGCATCTGGAACGATCAAATTAGCTGGAAACAAGTCTGAAATCGTCCAAATCGCACTTTAGACGGCTAAGATTTGATCAAAATAATTTTGGCCTGTTTAACGGCCCAGATTCAATCTCAGAACCGGTTGCACGTAGACTCTGCCACACAAGATCAAAATCCAGGGAGCTAACGTGGTTGTAATGACGTGTCATCCACGTAAGACATATAGGTCAGCAAAATCTGACGTGGCAGTTTGAGTGGTCAGAGTGCTGATGTGTCAGGTGACGTGTCTGATGATTGTGCAGAACTGATGACGTGGCAGTTTGACTAGTCAGAGTGCTGATATGTCAGGTGACGTGTCTGATGACTGTGCAGAACTGCTGACGTGGCTGATGACCTGGACAATCACCCCGCCGGCGCGTGCGACGGTTTCCGACATCCGATTTCGACGCGGTTTTCACCATTAGCTTCGTCTCTTCCTCCTCTACACAGTGGTATGGTCAAAACACAATTTTGACAACTTTCATTTTTGAACAAAATCAAACACCACTTTAAACTGAACGCTCTGATACCAATTGTTGGGGAATCCGACCGGTGATGTTCTGATACTTGCTCATAGGAGGGCCAAGCACACTGACACAATATTTAACGTGGTCCGGCAAAATCGCCTATATCCACGGGAGAAGTCAATATATTTAGAGATAGAGAAAGAATACAAAACAAATACATGGAGGAGGATGATAACTTCATTCTACTCTACTCCCAGCCCTCTCTTTGCTGCCATTACAGCTGCTGCAATGCCAGCAGCCTTGCTGCCATTGCAGCTCTCTCTTCCTCTCTACTCTCTTCACATTTTCACAATTTTCTTCTCACATTTTGCTCTCTTGCATATGCCTCTATTTATAGGCATTCATGGAGGCTTTTCTTCAACAAAGGTGGTTGTCAACTCTAACTCTTCTTCAACAATGGTGGCTGCCAACTTTTGACATCTTGGATAAGTGCACATGGTTGGTGCAATAGCAAATGGTTGTTGCACATTAATAGCAACCAACCTAACACAAAGAGTTGGTCCAACAACTAAATTCTTTATCAAATTAAGGCAAAAATGAAAAAAAAAATTCAAATTATATAATTACGGAAAATCCCCAATCAAGGTTTTAAATTAGCGAGTGAACAATTAAAAAGATACGGAGGACGAGGGTACTGCAGAGTCAAGACATATTAGATTACTTAATTGACTGATTATTTAAAAAGAGAACAAAAATAGGAGAGAAACAAGAGAATAATTGAAGGGTGGGGACACCATACACAATATCTTCAATAAATCTTACGACTCATTCGACCCCATCCAGTCAATTTTATTAATGTTAGCCACAGATAATTGCTATTCTACTTCAAATGAAATTATAAGACTATGCAGCAATTACAAGGTCGGTCAAGCCATTTAATGCATATTGGATCCTAGTTGGCACTACTCACTAGTAGTATAATAAGACCTGTCCCAGTCGATCGGCAAATTGATCCAGTGATTTACAACTCGGAATGTCCTGGTCGGTCGGTCCAGTGATTTGCAACTTGGAATGTCCCAGTCGTTCGGCAGATTGGTGCGGTGTTTTGTGACTCAGAATCTCGTCGGAAAACTGTAAATAGAAAAAACAGGGGCTTTTTATTAGATATTAAAATTTAGATATGTTTACCTGATTTATTATGGAAGTTTTGAGCTAGGTGTTATAACTATACCTGCTTAGCTGTAGCTAGAGAAGGGTTGTTTTTTCTTCGCCCCTGAAAAATTACCAAATTTTCTCTCCTCGAATGGGGTTGCTCGGATGAAAATGAGATTTCGTTAGAGAGATGTGAACAACAGGCACAAATTTTACATTCCCACTGCCACAGTACATTGACTACGTTGAAAGCCCCGATATATCCTCACCGGGTTGAGTGAACTGAAGGTGATGGATAGGTGCCAATCTCCTGCTGCCAACAGCAATAACCAGACCAGTCCATTCTCCTTCGACATCAGTCTAATTTATTGGAATTTTAATGCAGAGAAGAAGGTACATGCACAGTTCTTTTTATTAATCTTTTGCTGGAACTGCAAGTAGTGGAGCCATGAAAATTAAATTAGACAGTGCCGAGCCGGGCCGTATGTTGTAAAAGTCTAAGAACCAATCTCTGAAAAAACAAAAAGTTGAGAGGTTATGTCTGGTGCATGACTCGTCGAGTGAAGAAAGTTGTGTTTTACTTATAATCACTAGTGGTGTACGTACGATTGGGGGGGGGGGTGTATAGCTTCTAAAATCAGCAACCCTGTTGATCAATTTATTGATCGAGATCAAATATTGTACCTAATATCGCAGGACCCACATCAAGAAGAATAGATCATGTGCGCAAGTGAGGTTCTAGCCTAGCAGTGGAAGGGGCTTGTCCCCTTCCTCTGCACAGGGGTTCGAACCTTACCATGCACGCCTGTCACCCTCGCGGTACCTTACCTGTTCACTTGGCTTGCAGGATGTTCAGTGAGCCGTGTGGATTAGTCGTGATGCGCGTAAGCTGCCCCGGACATCACACGTAAAAAAAAACAAAAAGAAAGAATAGATCATGTGCCTCCAATCAGCAGTTGCTGAGAATTGCAGACTGGGCACTAAAGCTTGAAACGTAGAGTTATTCAACTTGATTCGATTAGACTAGTTGAAGTTTTTTAATTTAAACTAATTTTAATACTGTCCCACTAAATTCTAATGAGCAGATAGATCAATCCATGCTTTACTTGAAATTACCTGAAGCCATGGTATTTTCACTAGGGAATATGCAAGGAGGCCACAAGGGAGACAATATAATATTTTGGGGAACATCATTGAAACAAAAACTAAAATTAAATCCTAGCATTTGTGTCTTCAAGTTGCTGCTGAGCTAGTATATGTCATTTTCTATCATTTTCAATTTCCTAGATTTCTATTCATGGTAGATTATCTAAATGTACAAATGCACATACTTATATGGTGAAAATGGATTTTTTAAACCAAGTTTTGTAGCGAGTGCTATGGAAAGATATACCCATCCCAATCGATTGCATACTCTCCCCTTGTATTTATCTTTTGTTTTGGCTTCCTTGATCAATTTCATTTCTACATGTTTAGGACGGTGTCTGTTTAATAATATTCTCGTGACTCTGTCGCGCTCTCATTTCCTGATAGTTGTCTCGTGGACCACAAGCTTAGATTTTTATAGTTTTTCCAAAGCTCAATGATGCATCTCCCCCCAATATCTTCCTTGTTCTGACCCTTTCCTGCATTGATAGAGAGAATGCCCTTTCTGCTTGTCAATTGTCAAGCACTCAAAGCTCCTCATTCATGGAATATATAGAGAAGAAACCGAAACCCTTTATGTCTACATCAACAAATAAATCCCTATAGATTTCTCTTTCACCAGGAATAAAACTTCTGCCTGACGTAGAATACATGTAAGATAATGGTTTGAACTCCATACCTAATTCCCTCTTGACAATTCTTGTTATGTTAATTATAATGATTCTCCTTTAACAATATTGTTAGAACAAAATGAATATGAAAATGATATGTCGAGTATTATTATTAGGGATAGAAGTCGCCTTTTCTGTTTGGAAATGGTTTCATTCTAGCCAGAATGTTTTGTCCAAATCCATACGGGCCATTGGAGAAAACAACAAAGTCATGAATACGTTTCTTTTTTATGGGTCCAATTTCTTCGAAGAAGAAAGAAATTGGTTGTTATGATGTTGTTCTCGTACTAAAAGACCTACCGGCCACGATCAAAGCTTTGCGATAAGGTTGAAAATGTGCTAGGAATTTAGTGACTTTGAGAGAACTTGAAGAGGGCGGTCTTGTCGGCTATTTCTTGGGGTTTGGGGTTCGTTCTCTTCAAGTCTCGAGTTTGAACCATCCTGCCAACAAAAAATTATTGGGACCACGGGCTGCAAGCTGCAAATCAACCATGTGTAAGGCTGGTTTTCAGGTCCTGGAAATGTCTGGTTCTGGGTAAAAAAATGTAAATAATTTTTAAAATAATACTATCAGTTATTTTTTAAAATATTTTTTATTTTAATATATATTAAAAAAATTATTTTTAAAATGCATTTCTAGCACCAGCATATAAAACTATCCAAGACACACAAAAATTAATTCAAAAAAAATATTTTAAAAATTTTAAAAGTGCCTTTTGAATTTAGTGTTAAATAATCATTTTACTCAATAGTTTAAACTATTAGATGAGATCCCACCTATATTTATTTTAATTTATATTTAATTTTTATTAAATAAATAAAAATACTAAAATTCAAACCCGTGATCACTTGATATTAAAATTCTGATATCATGTAAAATAATCATTTTAATCTAATAACTAAAATTACTAGATAAAATCATAGAATATAATTTATATTATTTGCTAACAAATATACTAATTCAAGATATCCTGTGTTTTTTAAAAAAAAAAAATAGAAACTTTGAGAGAAAAACGAGCGGAAAAGTTCAATTGAGAAAGTCTAATAACACATGACAGGATCACATTTTGCAGATTGCAACCAAGTGGAACCAGGAAAGAAGGTTGCAGTAAAATAAGAGACGAAAGATGAATAGTAAAGGATAGAAATTATTCAAACAAAGATGGGGACTAGGGATATAAGACATTCCTGGAATCTGATTTTAGAATGAAAAATTAGGCGGCAGCTGGTGTGATGCAGTTGGGATGGCATTGTCAAGTTCTAATACTGGCAATATACAGAACAAGAATAAATAGTTTATGGCTGGTAACAATGTCCTAGACATCATGTTCCATCTATTCAATCAATTCTATATTTGCTAAACTCGGCTTGATTAGTCCATCAATTTAGAAAATTCTCCACTTGAAACCTGATCTAGAAAAGGTTTTAAGACGAAGTGGTTTTGTTAATAATTTGAAAACATCATAAAAAAAACCATGTTTTTAAAAATTTTAATTTTTTAATTAAATATTATTTATATATATATATGAATTTTAAAAATATTTTTTAAAAATAAAAATATCATTTTGATATATTTTAGAAATATTTAAAAAAAAAAGACAACAACAATACTTAACTCAGTATTATTAAGTTATATCCTGATTAAATTTATTAAACTTGGTTTTAATTCAATTAAGTTAATATTAAAAAGTTTAAAAAAAATAAAACTCTATTATTGAGGGGCTTCGTGCCTCGTGCAAAGCTAAAGAGGATCAGAAATATTTGGGTTTTAATAATGGGCCGACTCTATGGCCATCCTATACAGTCAACCTTGATGATCCGGTGGGAACTCACAAATATAGCAAAGGGGTGTTTGATACTGAGAAGATTCTAGGTTTTTTTATACTAAAAATGATTTCAAAAGCCCAATGAAATTTAGCCCAGTATAAAATGGACCCTCGTTTGGATCCATCAATTCCAAGACACGTCAGAGGCCCAATGGTTCACATGAAGAGCCGAAAAACTCACAAACGTCCATGTACCCTTGTTTTATATATTTTTTTTAATAAAGGAAGCAGATTTAGAAAAGTTATTTCCTGCCTTGTAAAAAAATCCCATGCTTCGTTGCTGGCCTCGTTTTAGTAATTGTCTCTGCTTAAAGCTTGATTATAAAATCATGGCTATATCTACGAGTTAATTTAGATTACAAAAAAATTAATCTGATAAAAAAACTCGAACCTATTTAAATTTTATTTGATTATTCATTAAAAATATTAAAAAAATATTTTTTAAAAAATAAGTTAACCTAACTTATAATTTAGACTTTATACGATATTAAATCTCAAAGCCATGTTAAAAGAACACGCAGCGTTAACGAAGTCAGGGTCAATGGAGATGGATTTATAAGTAATCTCAATTTCCAAAGCTCGAGTAAATTTTTAAGCAAAAGCTGGAGAGAATTATTAACAGGAGATCGAGATTGGTCTCACCCTGGGAACACAATTGACAACATGAATTTTGTTTTTATATTTTAAAAAAATTATTTTTTATTAATTTCAAATTAATATATTTTTAGTATTTTTAAATTATTTTAATGTGTTAATATAAAAAAATAATTTAAAAAAAATAAAAAAATTATTGATATTTATTTTAACATAAAAAAATTATTTAAAAAACAACCACAATTACACTCCCAAGCATTAACTCAATAAAGTTTTAAATTTAGAGTTGAATTACACAAATATTTAATTAAATTAAGTAAGATATTGATACAACAAAACTCAAATAATTCAAGCAAATTTTTACTGAATTTTTGTTCTAATCAAGCACATTTTAAACTCAATCGGTCAACTCAAAAAAAAAATATTTTAATAAAAATAATTAATCTCTATTGACCTGTAACTCGTGTTTACTCGATATCGCACTTTGTTTCTAGTTGGTCTCCGGGCCGGACGACTATGGTTCTGAGAAGAAAAATATAAGCCCAAGACTGGTCGAATTAATTGCTCAAATGGCCCAACACGCAGGTCCTTTATTCCTTCCTCACTCTTTTCTCTATCCCTGCTTTAACCAAGCCCAGCTCTGAGTGGTATTTCCGTGAATTACTTGTTCTTCCTCCTCTGTTCCAAATTGCTCTCTTCTTCGATTCACTTTGGATCTCTCACTTCTCTTCCGAGACGGAGAGAGACGGAGAGAAGTTAACAGCGAGATGACGTTGTTTCACTTCTTCAACTGCGCGATTCTCACCTTCGGCCCCCACGCCGTCTATTACTCCGCCACTCCTTTGTACCCCTCTCTCTGAAAAGAACCTTCCTAAATTCGAATAATCTTCTTCCTGAAAAACCCATTATAGTTTCTGTTTTTTTTATTAATTTTTGTTGAAATTTAATTTTTGCAGGTCCGAGTATGACACGCTTGGTACTTCTATCAAAGCTGCTCTTGTTTATCTCGGAACTGCTCTAGTTAAGGTTTGTAGAGTTACTTGGTATCTGTAATTTCTTGAATTATTATTATTTTTATTTTAAGAATTTAAGGTTGGTGTCTTTTATCTTAGATTCTTGTATGTATGTTGGCAGCTGGTTTGCTTGGCAACGTTTCTTAAGGTGTCCGAGAATGATAGCTTTGATCCGTATCAGGTTCTTTATATAGCTTTATTTTTAACATTTTTGAAGTTGAGATGGAGTAATTTATATTTGTTTTGTATTAGCTGAGTCTTGATGTATATATAAGAAGGCCAGACGGTGTTAGAGTGGAAATAAAATGCTTATATGTCAACCCTTGCATTTTATATGGCTAGATATGAAAACCCTTCTGTAAACAAACTTATTGATGAACAAAGAAGAAGTTTTTTGTTGTATTACTATATTCTTTCGTGGCTGGTGATCAAGTTTGGTGTATGAAAAATCAAATGATGTAGAATTTGATTTTTTTTCTCTAGTTTTTTGTTTGAAATTCATCATTTTGTTGAATTTGACTCGTGAGGTGTCTAACGTGTAAATGAACCTTCCTTTCGTGCTAGTTCCACTTACCATCAAATGTTCTTCTCTGTTCTGATAACGTGTGCATTCTGATTTGTGAATCACTTGTCACCAACCCCACCTATATGCAGGAACTACTGAAAGCATTGATTGGATTTATAGATGTTGCTGGGCTATACTTTGCCTTGACCCAGTTGACTCACAGGAACATATCTCAAAATCATAAATTTCAAGCTGTTGGACTTGGTGAGTTTGTCTGAGTCATTTCATTTGAATGGCAGCATGTTTTTCCCTAAAACAATTAAGCTGATTTCTAATGTTAAATTGATTGTTAGTCTCTTCTCCATAATCTTACATGAGATTCTTTTACATCATGCTATAGTTTCTTTGAAAATTTATGGCCTCAACTTGTGGTGTGCTTCTTTAAGAAGAAGGGGGGGGGGGGGGTTGTGTGTGTGTGTGTGTGTTTAGACTGTTTCCTCTTTTTCTTTATGGACATTTTTTTACCCTTTCCTCTCGTTGATAGTAAAACTTGGGAATTTCTTCAAACCACTTTAGGATTTTCTTACACAAAAATTTATAAAACTATAACTGGTTTATGATGTTGTAAACGATAAGGAATATAATAAGGGTGTGATATTTATATATGCTGCGCATCATCATAATCTCTTCTTGCCATGCTTCCTTTAAAAAACGAGTGAATGAAATCATCATTGTCCTTTCCTTTTCACTTGGCATTGGTTATGCGATCTTAATCCTCATTAACTTAACAACACAATTTCCCCATTTGCAGGGTGGGCTTTTGCTGATTCTGTTTTACATAGACTGGCACCACTTTGGGTGGGAGCTAGAGGACCAGAATTCACATGGGATTTCATTCTGCAAGGCCTTGAAGCAAATGCAAACCTGGCACGTCTATTTTCTTGTTTATCTCCTTTATTGCTTTTCATATCAGTTGCTGAGATTAGTTTGAAACTTCAAAAGAAAATAAAAATAAAATGGGATTATACGTGTCTGATACTCATTGTGGAATTTTTTCTCTTCAATGAATTTCAGGTGTTGAGTATATCCCTTGCTGCTTTGGGATCTCTGATGTGGCTTCGGAAAAATAAGCCCAGGACTTTGATTCCCATCATATACGCATGCGCAGGAATTGTGGCCACTATGCCATCCATTACAAGGTCTGCTACTCACCTGTTGTTCATAGCGTATGGCCAAAAGGTCGTCTGTGCATGTGTGTTTGTTTATTTTTTTACACAATCTAAATTAAAACTTAAAAGCAATTTAGGAATGTGTTAGATTCAATAGTCACCCTACAATTTAAATGTGTTTGAAATCAGAGATACTGGATGCCACTAGGTCCATGCATCTAATATTTCTTAAAACCCTTTTAGAAGTCTGATATCCTTTCTCCTCGAAAACTATTTTCTTTTGCAAGTGTAATGAAATTCATCCTATAGTTTCATTACAACCCAAGGATGATTAGCAAAGAAAGCATCATGTGTTTTGTATCTTTATGGTTTCACTCTTGTGTGTCTGGAAGAGCTTAGTTATTCATCTATTTTGCTAAATTATGGCTTTTGCAGCTACTTGAGAAGAGGATTGGGGTGGCATTTTCCAAAGGTTGTAGGCTTTGAACTGTTCACATCTCTTGTGATGGCTTTTATTAGCTGGCAACTCTTTTCTGCATGTCAGAGACCCTCTTCTTGAGGAAATCCAGTATCTTCTCCAACAGCAGATAGTTGGCTGGAGAAAACCTCTTGAAGCACATTGAAGGAATTGCTTGATCATATTACTGTCAGTCATCACTGCCAATTTTTGCCCCGGGAGGTTGTGGTGTTGCTTTTAAATTGCAGTGTCTTCTATATTAACCTCTAGGAATTACCGAGAAACAATTGACTCCCACTGTGACTCCGTTATCTGCAATCGCAGAAAAAAATTAGCAGCTTTTTTTTTTTTAGTGATTCAAATAAAATGGAACCAGTTGCTGTCTATATTTTCTTAGGACTTGCTTGTCCTCATATGACTCGAGGAAGGATTGATATTGAAGTCTTGGCATCCATTTATTTCACCAGTTCAATACCATGAAATGGGACTTTAGCCTTTAATTGTTCAGGATGATAACAAAACTTGCATTACTGGGTAATTGATCATCTTTTTTTTTTCTCGGGTAAAGGATGGCATTGATTCACATCTAAATCAAGGCATGCCAGAAGTTTTGAAGCAAATATATTTAGTTATACACTACATGTAAAAGATTGACAAATCAACCAATGTCTAGCGACTCTAGCCGAACATGATTCTTTTGCTAGTTAACTAAACAAAAGACTCACTCATTTTCCTCATACCACGCTTCAACTCGGAGGAGTACAAACCCAACAGCAACCCCAACCAAAACAAGGCCATTCATGATTGCAGCAATCCTGAATATCTCACCCACATCGCCGCATTTAGAGGAGAGTGCGCCTCCACCTCCTCCTTTCCCATTTGATGCTGCTCTCAATGAGCTAATCACCTTTGCAAAGCATTGCTCAGTGGACACAGGCATGTTCAGAGAAAGCACACTGTTATGGGCTTTAAGACCCCCATATGAATTCATTCCCCCCATGGAAACCACCTTGCTCGTTCTCTTGGGGATCTTGCTGCCAAAATCCACGACTGCACCAGTGATTGTTGCAGGAGTAAAGGCAGCGGCTGTTGTTGCCATGTCTGCAATGAGCACAAGTTAGAGGTTACTTAGATTATGAAACCTTCAAATGAAGTAGAGGGGTTAATGGGATCACCCGTATCTTGGATTGGAAAAGCTTGCAAACAAGAAGAGGAGGGCACAAAAGAAAGTTTTTGTGAAGGGATGATATTGGATAAGGTGAGAAATGATATGATTGGCTGACACACAAATGAGATGAGATATGGGAGCCGACCCAAAAGTGGATCTTTTTTTAGGCTCGAAAGAGACTCTTGAATGGGTAAGCATCTTATTGAAGGCCGATAGGGGAAAGGGGAACTAGAGCCGAAAAGACGCAAATACTGATGCTAACGTATGTATCCTGTAGACCATGCAAGCTCATAAAAGACTTCGTGACTTGGTACCTACTTTGTCGAAATAATAGCCCATAACGTATAATTAATTGTTCGAGACTTGAATGGGCACAGCCCTTGGCCCCTTTCCCTTAAACCCAGTATATGAACTGGCAACACATAGCTGTGAACGAGGGCAAATACAGCCCACCATTCTTTCATGCCCAAGCTATTGTGAGAGGTCTCCATTGATACGGCACAAATTCTTCTCGCTCGTGAATTGGAAGTGAAAGATGAGCGTGGCAAGGTTAATCAGATGTTGTCATTTCCCTTACTTTTTTCTTTTCTTTTTTGCCTCGATTACCGGACACAACCTCAACTGAAATCTAATCAGAAGGCAAATCCCCCCCCCCATCATAACAGAAAGTACAGGTCATCCACTCGACATAGATCTAACAGAACAGAAGCAATCTACCCATATACATATGGTCTCCATGGATCATGAGAAGAACGAGTTGTCGTCATGGAAACTAGCAATATGAGTTCTAATAGCCAACTTTAAACTTGACACGAGTCACCAGTTGTGTTATAGTTTTTACAATACTACGAAGCTTAGCTAAACCTCTAAATCGGTCAACAACTCAATTGAAACAAGATTTGAGTAGGTTTCATTCCCAGATAACAGGCGTGAGCTAGCTTCATCCCCTGATTATCCGCAGAAGAAAAGTTTGCTAGAGAACACGGAAGATATTAACATCCAAGACAAAAGAGTTGTTCATTGTGCCACTAGGTTCGAAGAGGCACACATCGAACTCCTGTAAATTGTTATCCAGAGCAAAACTCTTCCACCCAGAAGAAAGACCTCCACTGTTCTTGGATTTATAATATAAGAAGTTGGTGTTCCATGTATTTTCTTTCACACGAAGAATCACGACTTTTTTTTCCAGGGTTCTGAAATGTCTAGTTGACCATGCTGAAGGGATTACCTGAATGAAGCAGATCAGCAAGTATAACAAGTAAGACCAAACTTCAAAGCTTCCAATCAATCCTGACAATGGAAACAATTGACACTTACCTCTGGATAAAAGAAACAGGGACAGGGAGATAAAACAGTGAGAAATTCGAACATGCAATAACTGAAAAAGATATTTGTACCATGTAAAATTTTCTGTATACATGTGTGGGTTTCATAACCACAACGAAGCCCTCATTGGTTTGTGCTGTTTGTGCTAACCGCAATGCATTGAGTTTGTCTTGCTCTGTTACCATCCTTATACTTGATACATATGCCGTGCCGATAAGTGTATGCTGGACATCTGATTCATTAACAAACCATAACAATTTAAGAGGCAAGGTATCCCATCACTGCACAATTCTATGCATCTAGCAACGCAAAGAAACTTCATTAACGACCATACACTTCACCGCAAAGTCAGTTAATCAATAGTAGCAGCAAACAATGAAGAAGAAAAAAGAAAAGGCAAGCAACTTATTTTATTTTTACATTAGTAAGGCAAGCTTAGAAGATGGAAGCTTAGCAAGGTGTTGGATCAACCGGCAATACTTCTTATACCCAGAGCACCAGTAGATTACTATGAGAACAAGTCTAGTGAGTGCCAAAGGCCAGTGAGCCATTATTCATTCATTATGCGTAGAAACTAGCACTTACCAGGTTTGGTTTCTATTTCCTCGGCAGTAGAAGAAGCTCCTTCATATCTCACTCTCTTCCTAGTTTGGATAGGCTTACTAAACTTGATTTCCCTCCGAGTCTTTTTGTTAATAGCTTTTGAGACAACACTGTTTCTTACAGGAGTTTTGTAAATGTAACCATCTGCAGATTTCTCTGGAGTGCCTCCAAGACCATTATGGGGGGAGGCATTAGTAACTTCAACAGAATCTTCTACAGCTTTCCTCTTTGTTTGGACAAAACTGTCGCCTTCTCGGTGCCCACATTTTCTGACAAAATACGATGCTGCTTTCTCACAGAAGCTTTGTCCATCAAAAATTAGAACGTCAAAATATGACTCCCCATTGTACTTAAAGATCAATAAATCCTTTTCCTCCAGAAAATGGTCCTTCACAAATTCTTCCCAACCATGTTTGAAAAACATGGTGTTATCATCTGTAGCCAGTTCAACTTGCCATGTGCTGCCACTAGGACCTTTAAGAGTCACATTTTCAAGTAGTTTGTTCTTCAAATGATTAGAAAATTTGTCAGGGATCGGCTGCAATTTAAACAAAAATAGGCAATGTGGTCAAACATAATTTAGCATGATGAATAAAAAAATGTGTCAGCCATGATCACATACCATTCCATATCCTTGGTGAAAGTTACAAATATTAGTTGTAAAATAACATCACATGAACATTTACGTTTCTACAACTTCAAATTTATTAAGGCCAAAATGGGATAGCACAAGAATTCAAGTGCTAAAATCTGCGTATGAAGTCTACAAGGAAGCTAAGAAACAGTCACGGGGGCTAGAGGGAAAAGAATATCCACAACCTGGTTCAATTAAGGGACAGAAGGACTAAGCTGTGAATCAGGTTACGCTTATCAACATGCAGGATTACACGCTTTTGGCAAGGGACCACGAAATCAAGTAAAGGAACCTTTTTTATGAGTAAAATTTTGTTGAGTTGAGTGCATTATGGCAAGAGCAGACTATGTTGCTCATTTCAAGACTTTCCAACTCATTTTCATGCAAGTATTGCGATACAACACCAGATAAACCATGAAGTTCGTCTAATAAAGCAAAATACAGAACCACCCCTGAAAGCCTAAAACAAAAAACACAACACGAGATCAGAGAGAACCCCGGAAGGCTAAACCCATAAAAGTAAAATGGGATCATAGCAAAGAACACTCACAAGCTGATGATCAAAACCAGCACTGAGAATTTGAAAAAAATGGGTGCACTGGAAATGAGTCCAGTATAGTTCCTCTTCCCAGCTTCTGCAATCTTCACATGTTTCTTCCCCCATTTCTACTTGCTGAACTTACTGCAGTTCTAGAAATTAGAAGTTAACATGAATGAGATGAACAACGACAGCAATTCAACAACAACAAATCTCCAAAATTAAGAGAGGCAGTAAATTTCTTCATAAGTACTTTCTTTTACTGCATACAAACAATATTGATGGACTTTTTGAGGTTACACCGACTACTACTGTTTTCCGTGATAAGTGCTTCTGATTACTTTGGGTGAAGGAGGAAAGGAATTACCTTTTCAATAAAAGGAAGGAGGAGGAGAGACACAGAAGGACAGCGAAGGAGACAGTTTTGTTAGAACTTAACTGCGGACAACAAGTCAGTGCGGAGAGACTTGCAATGACAAGACAGGGACATGAAACGAAGAGCCAACATGCGTCGCACGCTCGCACCCTTGGGCCTTACTGGACTCTTCGGGTTTTAATAATGCCGTCGCCGTCGCCAGTAATTCAACATGATAAAATTTAATTGGACATATAATAATGATTCATTATATTTCTATATTTAATTATATAATTTTTAAGGTTATAATATAATAGGTAAATTATAATTAGTTAAAGAAAAATAATTAAAATACCTACTTTAATACAACCTGGCTAACATGAAACAAA
Organism: Populus ilicifolia; assembly: GCA_015708895.1. Lineage (NCBI taxonomy): Eukaryota > Viridiplantae > Streptophyta > Magnoliopsida > Malpighiales > Salicaceae > Populus > Populus ilicifolia. Next base: position 712,463 of record SRLM01000215.1, read on the forward strand.
ATCCTAGTGTTTTATAAAGAATAAAGTTTGAGTGGGAAAAAATCAGATTGGATCAAGGTATTATAAATTAGATATATAAATATGATAATAATAACAACTTGTTAATTAATTTTTTCATATGTTTTTAACATTTTTCAAAAAAATAATTTCAGACCTGAAAAACGAGGAAAATAAAACTTATCATGTCAAAAAATAGCCACAAATATAGAAGAAGAAAAAAAGAACAAAAGTGGAAGATATTATTTAAAATTTTTGGTAAATAAACCCTAAGTCTAAACCTTGGGCTATATTATTTCTTGTCTTTTATATTTAATTTTTTTCATTTTAAAATATTATAGTTACTATAAATAATATTAATATTAATTTCAAATGAAGTTGTTATCAAACCAAATTGAGATAAATTTATATTTGATCTATGTAATAGGCAAATTAATAAATTCAAATTAGAATCATATTTAAGTCATGAAATTATATATCAAATCCATTTAATTTCATCATAGTCGAATAAGATTTGGTTTAAGATCCATCCATTAATGATCATGCCAAGCATTACATGAAGAAGAAGTTATGTGATGAAGATTAAGATTAATTACACATGAATCTAATTACAAATTTTTTTCATCATAAAAACTAGACAATAAATTTTAAAAAAAATACCAAGACCAAAAAACTTTTGAATAAGGATCAATTTATAAATGAAAATAAAATGCACGGATTAAACAATTCCTAGTGGTTTTTGTTAGAGTTTGCAGAGGATATGTAATAGAGCTAAACGATCCCATATAGTTAGTTATTATGTATTGTTGAATAACATAGCTGAAAGAGGTTGATGTATTTGTACGAGAGAGGATGAGAAGGTTTCCCCTCAATAAAAAGAAAAACGCAGCTAAGAACTATTATATTATTTTTATCTTTATCAAATGTTGTTCTTGAAAATCTTGACAGTAAGACCTGTTCTCGACGATCCGCGCAAAGATAATGTTTTAGGAATCCATGATAAACAGATCCACACAATAATTTGTTAAAAAGATAATGTTTAAGAATTCATGATAAACAAATCCACACAATAATTTGTTAAAAATCCATAATGAGATAGCTCGCGCAACAGTATTAAAAACCCATGATATAGCAGCTTACACATAAAGAATGTTCTAAGAGGACGGTTGTTTGAGTTTTGAATTCAAGAACAAGTTCATTATAATTCAGAATGCATGAAATAGTTTTTTCCTCTTCAATTCAATAGACTTCTATAGTACTTCTATTTAAAGGAAATAACATTTCTATTTTTATTTCAAGTGGAGACATTCTTCTATCCTTATGATGTTACTGGTCTTATCATGATAGCGTCAAATCTCCATTCTCATTACACTTAAAGAATACTTGTAACCAAATAAGGGGGCGAGGATGAATAGGGTCTAGCTTTTATCTCAATTACTTTATACACACGGTGCATCAACAGGTCAGTCAGTATAGGTTCTAATATTGAAGGCCCTTTCACTACAGGCACAGATATATAGTTCCAAGCAAATTAGGTTCCATCCTCTTCATTCATTTCAACAACTTCTCCCGCATAATACCAGCCCGCTAAGAATTAATTATCAGCCAAGGTGTTCGAGCAAAAGGCCTGATCTTAAAGTTCCATCCTGCACTCTAATTGTTTCCGCTGCATGCTAAGCTGCAAGCGCAAGCTACAGATAAACAAAACTAACCAGGATACATAGCATGTACAATGACAGTTACATGGACGCCTCCCTGTTGCATGAAAAATTAGTGGCGGCAGATTCATGAATCCCCAAAAATGCTGAATAACAGACCGAGCCTTGAAGAACATCTCCACTTCCTTCAGCCACCTTCGAGTACTGCCCCTTGGCTCAAACACGAGTATCACACTCTGGTAAAAACATGCAAAAAGAAGCTCAGCCTGTACATAGTATATGAAAATGAACGAATAAAAAGCTTCACTGTGTCGTTGGACAAGTTGATTGTCCATAAACTATTTATACAACATTAAGAAGTGTGTGCGGGCGTGTGTGAGAAAGAGGAGGAGAAGCGAGGCCAACATCTAGGATGGCATATAAAACATATTGTACAGATTGTTTTTGTTTTTCATCATTTCTACTACTGGATGAATGAAATTGCAATGGGTTTCTTCAATTCAACACCCGGCAATGGCATTCACAAGCTCATAGATGGCATTCTTTTTAAGAGTTGAGTTTTACTCAGTATGTATACCTGATAGGAAAATCTGATATAAAATTCATATAAAAAAATCTCACAAGCAGGGAGACACGGGCATTGTAATGCTCGCCAAAAATAGACACATAAAATTCATACATGTCCAGCAAAGGCTGGACTCTTCCATGTACCTCGTGAGGGAGGATCATTGCGAGGCACTAACAGAAGAGATAAGTCGTTGGATGCTGGATTTCCAATTTGATGATTGACCACTTCATGTCCAACCCCAGATATTTGTACCCGCATTTGACACTTGCCAACAAGCTCAAACATGCAGATATCCCCTATCTTGATATTGTTGTCACGAACAAAGGCCATCCACCCTCCACAAAAAGTGTGCACTGCTCTACCTTTCGAGTCTGGGAGAGAATTCACAGTCCAGCATTGCCCTTGTAAACTACAAAGGATGACCTCTGTCTTACAGTTCGGAAGATATGCTGCTGAAAATTGGTGGGGGATTTTCTGCACGGTGGCAACAGAGATTGTCAAACATCAATCTTGACAAAAGATAGCAAAACAGGAAAAACTCTTGAAGGCTGTGGTATTGTTTTATCAAATGATTGTGATTTCATTTAGGTTTTTGGGATCTTCATATTTGTTTGGTTTCTGCAAAGCTTGAGTGCTTGAATTAATGGTGCACCATTAGATTTCATCATTAATCACGAATATGTTAGTCAGTAAAAAACATTGAAAGATGTGAGGAAAAAAGGAGAACACTCACCAAAGTATATGAACCACTAACATTGAACTTCCTCATGATTCTAACAAAATTAGGAAAACCAGACGTAAAGGACTTGGCTGCTCTTTCTTCATCCAGTGCTACCAACCTTCTCAGACCAGCTTCAGCTTCTACACCCTTTCCATTCTGAATAGGTGGTGCCTCTGTTTTGTAATTAAGAATCCACTTTATGTTACAAATGGAATGGTTGGATGAGGCAAGTAGATATAAAACTACCAAGATCCTTCTGAAGATTAAAGAGAAGAATATCCCAAGTTTCTGTTAAACATGGTAAATTCTAAAGGTGAACGGTACATATAATTAGAAAGGAGATACTAACGTGCATAAATAAAAGCATGCGTGCAAACTTAGATGGAACTAAACTTTGTTTCACAAGTGATGCTTAGCAAACACGAGCCAACTTCACCAGAAATTCACTGAGAGAAGGGTGAAAAACAAATGAAAATCTGGGCTAGATGCAAGGCATCGCATATAATTAGAAAGGAGATTCTTTAATTGGAAGACCAAGAATAAGAACATCAGTGCCCTTACGCTGCTTTGCATCTCCAGTTCTTGACATAGAGAAGAGCACAGCACTGGCAGAATCCTTTGTTACATTTCCATGCCTTAAAATGCCAGTTGCTTGACTCTTCTCAAACTCTTTTTTATCACATATTTCTGCTTTTTTAATGAGTTTAGAATGGACCTTCAAGCAGTTTCTTCTTGATTTCTTTGGAAAACTTTCAGTTGTATGTGCAATGGCAGGACACCCAGCGTTTTCCCCGTTAGAAACTACTTTTCCAGTTTCCATATCTGGGCCCTCCTTTCCAACTCGAAGAATAAAAACACGCAGTTCATATTTGCGCACAAGTTCAAAAATACAAACATCTCCCACATTGATGTCATTGCTACGAACAAAGGCCATCCATCCTCCACATAAGGTATGGCTTGTATGCACTCTTGTAGCTGGTACAGAATTCACACTCCAAGATGCTCCTTTGATAGTTCGAAGGATAATTTCTGTTCTGCAATTAGGAAGATGTGCCATTGAAAATTGATATGGTATATTCTGCAGCATTGAAACAGACATCAAAAGATAATTAAGAAAATGCCCTGTGTTTGTTTGACTACATTCAAAATGGATGCGAAGAAGTCCTAGCATGGTCCAATCCAATCTGTGATTCTCTAGGAACATTAATATACAGAATCTAAGAATTGCAGTAAAAACATCCAGAAAGATAAAAAAAATAAGGAAAAAACTTACCAGAGTGTATGATCCACTGACGTTAAACCGTTTCATGATCCTCACGAAGTACGGAAAGCAAGAGATAAAAGATTCAGCAACTCTTTTCTCACGTTCTGAAAAAATTGACACGTGACCTCTGTCATGCAGCTTCAAGTCATCATCTTTGCCAAATCTTTTCCAGATGGGTAACGCTGTTTTAAGACATAGAAACCCATTGATTAGGACATGGAAGATGTTTGGACGTTTCACGAAAATCTAACTTCATTGAATTATTTTTGAAATCACAAAGGAACCAGAATAAGACATGTTTGCACAAATATCTAGTATAGTATTCAGTTCCATTAATTTTTAATGCAAACTTGGATTCAAACCAAAGTTTGATAGAAACATAGTTGGCTCCCATGCCTACTCTTCCAAGCAGAAACGAAAAAAAACAGATGAAACAGATTCTTATCCCCAAAGGACCCACGACTGAAAGTTATCATCCTTACCTTGCTTTTCAGAGCATGCTTTTGATTGAGGGGGAGTGGCAAAACAATTGGCTGGATTCCCACATTGATTTGTTTCACGAGGTAAACTTTCTTCAGTTGTAAGGACCCCATTATGCTGGCACCCTCCCACATCACATGCGCTGATATGAGCTTCCCGGTTCTTTTCTATGTATGCTGAATGGAATTCAGAAGAGCCCTCTCTAACCTTTTTTCGTGCACAAACAAAATCTTTCTCTAATGATGCAGCCTCCTCCTCTCTTTCTCTCTTCTTCCCTGTGCTTTCACAAAATTCACTACAACCTTGGCTGCATTTGGAATGAAACGCAGCCTCTTTCTCACACGCACTTTGATCAAACACTTGCACAGAGAAACACAACTCGCCATGATACCTAAAAACCAAAAGGTCACCGCATTCCAGAAAATGATCTCTCACAAATTCCGACCACCCATTACTGAATAACACATCGTCATTCTCCTGAGTTAATTCAGCTGTCCAAACATCCCCACTAGGGCCCAGCAGAGAAACTAATCCCGGCGTTTTCCCATATATATGCTTGATGAAACTGACAGGGATGCTCTGCCATGTGAACAATTTGGATTGCGTTAATCCTGTAATTAAACTGATATCAAGCAAATCCAAAATCTTCAACCAGTAAAAAACTACTACTACAATCATACACATAGAAAAAAAATATTAGCAAGAACTAATGCATGCATTAAATAGCAGAAAATGAACATTTCTATCTTTTCTTTTTCCCACCAAGGAGTAGCAATCCGAAACTCCAGTAGGGTCTAAACCCTACTTTGATTCAAGGAACTATGAAAGGAAATCCAAAAAGAAACATGGGAATTTCATTTATGGGGGGGGGGGTGGAGCGTGTGAAATGGAAAGAAAAAAAATTACCAATCGCTCAGAGCTTAAATTAGAAGAGAAAATCACAAAGAAGCATGGACGCCAGACAATATTCACCATCTTCTCCGATTGATTATCTATGTTCATTTCTACTTCTCTCGAGATTACAAAATCAAACAAGAAAAACCATTGATAATTAATTTACAATAAAAAAATTGAAATCTAAGTATATTATTGTTAGAAACCAAACACAAAAGTCATTTTAAGAGAGAGAGAGAGAGAGAGAGAGAGAGAGAGAGAGAGGGTAATGTTCTTTTAGTTTGATTGCGGGGAAAACAGGGTAGGAAATGGCATGGTCGTATTTCGAATTGTAGTGCCATTGCCACGACCAGACTAGTTACTAAACTCTTACATTGGCCTGCGCCAGACTGCGAGTCGGGTAAGTTTTTTTTTAGATAAAAAAAAAAATCAGGTGGTGGCGAAGTATCTTTTAAAAATAAAGTAGGTTTTAATTATGATTTAAATAATTTTTTATCTAATATTGAAATAAAAAAATATTTAATTTATTTAGATTAATATAAATTGACATGTAAATTTTATAGGGATAATCTTAAAAAAAACACAAATTATAAAGCATTATTCTAGATTAACTCACCATTTAAGAATAAAATTGATAAAAAATAACATTTATTTAAAAAAAAACTTAAGTGAGTTGAATCTACTGATCAAGCTTGCGATACAAATTATATATATCATTAGATTTAATATTTTTTTTATTTGATTATATGATAATAAAATACATGATAATTTTTTTATATCAAATATTTTAAAAAAATCATAATAAATACATGATAAGGTTTGAGTTAAATAAAAAAATATTAATAATAAATTATAAAATTATATTTAAAAACATGAAAGATAAAAAAACTATTAAACAAAAACAAAGTAATAATTCGAATGCTATAAATTAATTTATTAAACTTGGGAGCTAGCTAATAAACTTAATCATACTCAATAATTTTTTTAATTCAAATATAAAATAAATAAAAAATACATAAAAAGAGTCAACTCTCACAAGCTTGGACATTAAAAAAAAAACAACCCAAATACAGGTGCCTTCTAGCCCAACTCGCATGTATGAACTTTGTTTTTGGTTTTCAAAATTTATTAAAAAGATGAAAGACATTGCCCACCTTGCTTTTTTTTTAAAAAAAAACCATTGCACACAAAGTGTTCTCCATTTTTTTGTAAAATACAACAATTTTTAATCCCTAAAAAAACAAGGTTTTAATTCTTTTAGCTTAAAAACCTTGTTTATCACAAATATTTAGAAAACATAACAAACACCCTGCTAAATTTATTTATAGTCTAAAAAATAAAAATAAAAATCTCAAAATCAACTTGAGCACTCTCTCATAATCAGATTTGTCTTGTTGAGGAAGGAGGAAAAAAAAACACTTAGGTGAAACTATCTTTGTGAAAAGAAACTTATTGATGTTAAAAATTTTTATAGCTATAGTTATATTTAGTGGTTACTTTCGTTATCTACACTAAAATTAGACATCCTTCCTCTTTCTTTCTTTTCTCGCGAGAAAAAAATGAAAGATAAAATAATAAATTTTGATATTAAAATTAATTTTTGACAATTAAAAGGACCAATCACTTATAAACTAAAAAAGACAAGAGATCAAAATAATTTGTTTGCATGAAATTCAAAATCATTGCCTATTTTATCTATCATTTTCACTTTGATCTTCTAAATTTCAATCTAACCTTTTCTTCCAAAAAAATATACAATTGAGTAATTGAGTGCTATTTTAGGGTTGGAATAACTTAATTATGCAAGAAAAGAAATCAAGGGCCAAAGTATATATTTTTAAAAATTATTATTACAATCGATGATTATTTACGAGATAATAAACAATGTTTACAATTATAGTGTTTTGTTCACAAGGCTTAGTTTTTGTTAATTTAACTTGGTTCAAGATTGAAACCAACTCAAAATTTGACTTGACTCGAGTCAAGTTTTTTAACTAGAAATTTAACTAATTCAGTCAATCTAATCAAGATTTTAATGATACAGTTAAAAAATGTATTTAATATTATTGTGAATGGTACTTTTTAAACGTGTTTTTTTATAAAAATACACTAAAATAATTATTTTTATTTTTTACATCAATACATTAAAACTATTTAAAAATATTTTAAAAACATCAATTTAATATTTTTTTAAATGAAATATACTTTTAAAACACATTAAAAAATATAAGCTACTACATTTTTAAATACTCATTAAATCCAAACGAGTCAATTCTAAGAAATTTCTTCTTGGAATTTCAAAATGATACTGTCTTAAATAAAATATCAATCCAATTGATACAGTGATTTACAAATTGACCCCCAATAATTTAAGGTTTTTTTCGAATTAGTTCTTGAACCAAGTTTCACAATTTTGCGTGGAGATCGTTGACTGATATTATGGAGAGAGTGTATTCACGTGAACACATGGCGCGGAGGTGAAAAGCTGAGCAGCAGTGGTTCCCGGGCATCGCCCGCGGTTATCAAGGCTTCGACGGTAAAGCGTTTTAAGTGTAATTTAAGAATATCAATTTAATTTTCTAATTATTAAAAATCACCATGTTCGGTGTATAAGAAAAATAAAATTCAGTATTGCTGCTGTCACGGAATTGACTTCTTCAATGTAAATTTTGGAATGCGAGTGAAAGACCCTTTTCTCGTTTGGTAATACATATATATATATATGGACATGGAAAATGTTTTTGAAAATACATCAAAATCATAAAAAAGTACTAAATTAATATTTTTTAAAATTAAAAATACTTTTAAAGAACAATTAAAAACAAAAGCAGAGAAACTATACCGAACACAAGTTTTGCAAGGAAACCCGGCATCGTAATTTTGAAGGGTAGGGAAAAAACAGGTAATTGGGAGCTCCAAAGCCATGCCGGAAAATCTGTTCTCCAGTTTTCAGGTCTCGAACACCAACAGCAGAAGCAAACTCTTACAGAACTTGATGAAGGGACTTAGAATATGTTCGATCTTCGATCTGCTCGACGCATTCGATGGACCATTCATTGCTTGCCAGGAATAATAATGACAGGGATGGCTATGTAAGAAGCGGGCCTCCGAGAATAATTGACAAGCACGGAATAACCATAAAAAGCACATCCCACGAAAAAGTAACAGTAGATTAACGCTGTCTTTTCTGCAAGAATAATTGAAAAGCACAGATTACACTTTATAAGGATTTTGCCTGGTGAGTGCTTTAGAGTTATAAGTTCCGAGATTGCTGGTGCTAGCATGAATTAATAAGTTGCGTCCCTAGAATTGCAAATGCTACTTGTTTGAGGGGAAAAAATCACAATGATTTGGACTGACTTGAATTAAAGAATGATTTCAACATGCTCACAGCTATAAAATAGCAAAACACCAATAGAGTATTATGTCAGTGTAAATACAATAAAAATACTAATTTTATTAGTATAAAAATCATTCATGAATTTATTGATGAAAACATGCTTCCATGAAGTACCTCACCGCTAATTTCAAATCTGTCAATGATTTTTATACAAATGGCTATAGCGACAACTTGTTGTTGTTGGTCCTTAGAAAACGAGCTGGCCAGTATATATCACCAAATTCACTAAATTCGTTGGTGAATATCGGATGAATTTTTAATGCATACGGCCATCAACAATATATATGTCTCACTAGTGGGTTCACTTACAGAATCACCTACAAGATTTTTATCGGTGACGTTGTTGGTTTATATATTAAAATAATTAATAATTTTATATTATTTTTTAATAAAAATAATGATTATATACCAATAAAAATTCTATCAGTGTGGATCAAAACAATTAACAACTATACGTAGTTCTTCAATAAAAAGGCTGAACATTCACTAATAAAATTTTCATTGACGTGCACCAAAACAATTAAAAACTTTTTATAATTTTCTAATAAAAAGATAGATCATTTCAAGTACAAGTATTTATATAAATTACTTACAAGCTTTAATTGTAAGTGGAGATGAGGGATTCTTACGAGGTCTAAAAAAGGGAAGATAGTGACTTAAAACGTATGTCTCAATCTTCTCCGATTGCTTTTTTAGCTTTTCATACTCTCTCTTCATTTCAATCCTTAAAGCATTAACTCATTATTCAATCAACTTCTCCGATGGCTAATGATGATTATCTCGAATTAAATTGTCCAGGTGTTTAATGATTATCTCGATGGCTAATAGTGGAGACACTACAACTCAATTTTATATTTTATATGGTAATAATAAAGATACTATAAATATGATTTATATTTTTTTATTTTTTTTTNNACTATAAATATGATTTATATTTTTTTATTTTTTTTTATTTTTTTAATTTACGTAGGGTGTCCAGGCCAGTTTACACGCACCACGACTAATCCTCACAATCCACTGAATATCCTGCAAACACAGTAGGCATGTAAGGCACCGCGGGGGTGACAGGCGTGCACGCCATGGCTCGAACCCAGGTGTAGTGGAAGGAGACAAGCCCCTTCCACCACTAGGTCAAGCCCTGAAATGCGAAAACATGATTCATATTAAATTCACAGGTTACTCTAACCTTTAATTATAAATTCAAATCTTATCTTGGATGAGTTAAAGGGTTATCTCCATATTTGACATGCATATTAACATTTTATTATTATTATAAAAAAAGTCAGAGATGACAATAAAAAAATATTAATAAAAAAAATATACAATGAATTTTGAAGTTTATATATAACAAACATATTTACTCAGATGTCCATGAATTATTACACATCCTTTCATTTATCTTTCCTTTATTTATGTATTTTTACATATAACTTCATTGGAGTTGACTTACACCCAAACTATTTAGCATATAAAATAAATCATTAGTTAAATATTGTCATGTATAGTCAATTAATATTTTAAAAAATAATTAAAAATAAAATAGGCTCTCATTAAAAGCTTTGCATGGTTAGTGAAAAAAAATCTAGCAACCATTTCTAATACAGTCTTATAAAGAAAGTATTCTTCGTATGTTAACCAATATAAATATTTTTTTATAAATATTTTTAAAATATATATCATTACAACATATGTTTGGTAAGAATTTTTATTTTTACACTTATATATATATATATATGTATGTATGTATGTATGTATAGGATTCTGCATTCATTAATATTCTTGAAATTTAAAAGTGTAAAATTAAAAGTACAATTATTAGAGTAAATTTTGATACATTATACAACAATGATCATCAATTAGTTAGGAAATCTATCTAAAATAAAATAGTGATGATGATATTTATCAAAAAATATAACTATTAATTTAAAATATAATTTTGATAATTCAAAATAAATTCAAAATCTAACAACCAATTATTATTTATGAAAAAATTCAATATTACATCAAACTACGAAGTAAATCAAATTAACAATAAGTTGTCCACATCCAACTAATTATCTGATATTTATTCAATTCAAACTTATTTAATATAAATTAATATATTTAATTATTATTAATTTTATAAAAAATCATTTTTCTTTAAATTTTTAATTTTCAACTTAACAATAAAATTAACAAAATAAAATCATTACTAATTAAATAACTCATAATTTCTCACAACACGACACGCCTAAATCACACAATCACCCCTAAATTATCATAACTATCTCACCAACACCACAATCACCCCTAGGTTATTTTCATGATTTGACCGAACCTATTACCTTAATATAAAACATGACGTCTCTTCTGGATTTCATACAATCAATACCACAACCATTACATTATTTTTTAATTTTAATTTTTTAAAAAACTAACATATCTATTTATAAAATCTCCCTCCATTGCACCAAAATAATCCCAACTCTAATGACATTCATGTTCTCGGCCCAAACCTCTCCTAGTATATTGGGGATGGAATTTTTATTTTTATTTTTATTTTGAATTACAAGTCTCCGTTTATGTTTTTACCCTCCATGCACAACAATTACATGCTCGATTATATCAAATAAACCCATTCATTTATCGCTTAAATAAATATCATTAAATCATCATTCAAAATCACAAATCTATCACATGGAGATTCCATAATCAAACAATCTGCAATAAATTTGTTCGAGATTTTGTAGAAGAATTAAAAAGACATGAAGAAAAATCCCTAACCTCCAAATTTGCCCCCCAAATACGTCAGCCAAGAGAAAAGAAATGGGTTCAAGTTGCAAAATGCTGGGTTAATTGCACATTAGCCCTTCTTTTCTTGCATTTAGACTTTGTCCCCTCCTTCTCTACCCCCCCCCTTCATATTTAGTTTAATCCCATAAATTAGAATTTAACTCATATTTATGGAAGGATACAATCCTACTGCTTCCTTTAAATTGGAAATATAAAATCAAAATTTATGCAAATACCAAAAATTTATTTCCACGTTCTACCTTATTTTCCAATTAAATCAAATCTTGCCCCTTTCCCAAGCAAAACTTTTTTTTTCATTTCAATTTATTTAAAGTAACATTCTAACACATTGTTTCACATGACTACATTTATGTGAACTTTATTTTAATTTAACCTCATTTAATATCCTGATTAAATCTCCTAAAATTATTAAAAGTTCCACCATGATTTTACAGGAAAGCTATCACACGAACCTCATAAACAAAAGGCTAGTATTGTCATGAATCTCATGCTGTAACTCATTTATTAGTGGGTCCCGCCAATTCTACCTCTGGTTTTTGTTATTACCAAATGATAAATAAATGTGCTACATCCAAAACGCGAAAGCTACCACAAAAATAAATATATATGAACACACTAAAGGATGTGTACATTATACAATGTGTCTGGCCGTTAGTTTTCAGTTTCTACGTGTTTGACAATGCTATTTATGATTTTTTAAAAAATTTATATTGACATATTAAAACCACTAAAAAACATCTAAAAATATTAATCTGATGTTTTTTCAAACAAAAAATAAATTTAAAAGCATTTTAAAAAATAGATTGACCCCATTACCAAATTTATCCCTCTCTACATCATTATTGTTTTATCAAGTTACAAGAATTCTTATAGTTTTTCAAAATAGTTACGAGATCTAACTTCATTCAATTAGTTAAAAAAATTATTGTTTAGATTTTAAAAAATATATTTTATATATTTTTTAAATCTTAAATTAATTTAAATTGATTCACCCAACTCGGTTTTAACGCGGATCAATTTTCAACATGGGGTGAGAACTTATAAATATGATCTCAAAACAAGACTTGGTCGTTGCAAGATTACGAGTCACAGCTAAAAATCCTGGTGTTGATCATTTCAATGCCAACCTTCTCTAAAATTAGACCCACCCTCGGAATCAAACAAGCAATACAGAAACAACACTTGAATCTTGGCCTAAATATAGGCAGAGGTGCCAATCAAGACAGCATATGATGCATGGTAAATCCACCTTTTTTCTAAAATTTAGGAGACAACATCAAAATCCAACAAGTTAACAACATCGGAACAATCATATGGTGCATGGTAAATCCACCTCTCTTTTTTTTACTGCTGTAATTGTCTCTAGACAGATTGTTGAGTAGCCTCTAAATATCACACCTTCACCGTTTCTATTTCACCTATAAGCGACCAACCTATGGTTGCGTGGTGATACCGAAGTTGGAAAAAATGCAGGCCTCTACCTGCTTCTTAGTAATCCGTCTTCTCCTTTTGTCGTCCTTCTCGTCTTTCTCCGTGGTTCTGTCTCATTCCGAAGCCTCGTTCATTGCTCGACGCCAACCAGTGTCCCTTAAAAAGAATGTGAATTTGCCAGATTCCTTCGAATTGAAAATTGAGCTTAACATTACCTTTCCTAATCTAAGGCTTAGAAAAGCATACATTGCACTTCAAGCATGGAAAAAAGCTATACGTTCAGACCCTTTCAATATCACAGGAAACTGGGAAGGGCTAAGAGTTTGTGATTACAATGGTGTCTTTTGTGCTCCGGCTCTTGATGACCCAAAACAAAACGTTGTAGCTGGAATTGATCTCAACCATTTTGACATTGTCGGCTATCTTCCTGTGGAGTTGGGTCTCTTGACAGACATTGCTCTATTTCACATCAATTCCAACAGGTTCAGAGGGATTATTCCTAAAAGTTTCTCGAGGCTAAGTCTTCTCCATGAGCTAGATGTGAGCAACAACCGTCTCGTTGGACCATTCCCAGAAGTTGTTATATCATTGCCTTCACTTAAGTACCTTGATATTAGATATAACGATTTCGAGGGTGGATTGCCACCTGAGGTTTTCGAAAAGGATCTTGATGCGTTGTTCTTGAACAACAATAGGTTCACATCAACAATTCCTGAAACTCTTGGATCATCCCCTGCTTCTGTTTTGGTGATTGCCAATAACAAGCTAACAGGCTGCATTCCAAGTAGCATTGGCAAGATGGGCAGCACATTGAACGAATTTGTTTTCTTGAACAACAGCCTTTCAGGTTGTTTACCGTCCGAGATTGGAAAACTTGGAAATGCAACAGTTCTTGACGTTGGCTCAAATTCATTCAGTGGGGTATTGCCAAGGTGTTTCGAAGGTCTGAGTCAGGTCGAGCGCCTTGATGTTTCCCACAACCTGCTTACAGGTTTTGTTCCTGAAGGAATATGTAAATTGCCTAACTTGGTGAACTTCACGTTCTCATATAACTATTTCAATGGCGAGGCACAAGCGTGCAGCCCACCAAAGAGAAAGGACATTACTATGGATGACACAAGCAATTGTTTACCAGACAGGCCAAGGCAGAAATCACCGAAAATATGCCACCCAGTTGTGAGCACACCTGTTGATTGCAACAAGGCAATGTGCGGAGGATCACCATCCAGTTCGTCCTTGCCAAAGCCACCTCCACAACCGTCACCATCACCCAAGGCACATCCACCAAAGGTACCAAAGCCAGCACCTTGTCCACCTAAAATAAAATTGCATCCAAAACCAGCTCCTGCACCAGCACCTACTGGTGATCCTCATGAAGAATCACCAATCAGCCATTCTACTTCATCTCCACCTCCTCCTGCTTACTCTGCGCCACCAACAGCTCATTTAGCACCCCCACTTGTTCACTTACCTCTGCCGCCAGTTCATTCTCCACCAACAGCAGCTCCAGTTCCAGCACCAGCACCTGCTGATAATCCTTCTGACAAATCACCAGCTGACCATTTTCTTTCATCCCCTCCTCCACTAATCCCTTCCCCGCCTCCACCAGCTCACTCTCCGCCTCCACCAGCTCACTCTCCGCCTCCACCAGCTCACTCTCCACCTCCACCTGTTCATCCCCCGCCACCAACTGTCCATTCCCCGCCTCCTCCTATGGTCTCTCCACCACCACCTGTCCATTCCCCGCCTCCTCCTATGGTCTCTCCACCACCACCTGTCCATTGCCCACCTCCTCCTATGGTCTCTTCACCACCTCCAAAGGTCGTTGTCCCACCAAATCTCGGCTTCTTATACTCCTCGCCACCTCCACCAACGTTTGCAGGATACTAAAAACACTTGAACTCATTTCAACTTTCTTTTTTAAAAAAACAAAAAAACCTTTTATGATAGTTTTACATCATATGGCCACTTTTGTTAGTCCGTAGTTTTAACTCTGGTAGTCTATAAAATGTAATTGCCCTCTTCTACCATCTTTTTCCTTAAATTAATTTAAGCAATTGATAGAAAATTATCAAATTGTATCAAGCAAAGATGTTCAGCAATTTCCATTCTGGTTTTCTTTTGTGGTCTGAATCATCATAACACACTGCTTGTATTCTATCTTTGGCAAAAAGTATCAGAATTAAGATCATAAGTGAGACGATGGTCCATAACTTAGTTTAAACGTTGCTGATACTACGTTTTAATTCTTATTGTTTGTCAGTGTATAGTTGCATGTTGTACTTGATTTTTAAAGTTTTTTATTTAGAAATATATTAAAATTATTTTTATATAAATATATTAAAATAGTCTAAAAACACAAAAAAAATATTAATTTGAAGTAAATAAAAAAAATTCAATTTAAAAAAAAATAAAATGTAAAAACAAACTATCATTCATCTTCAACACCCCTCTCCTTGACTGATGATTTCTATTAATCTTCTGCAATTTACAGGATTCAACTTGGGATTTTTCTTAATTTTCAAATTCGCAAACAACAGGAAATTTGCAAAATTGTTTATAAATATTCAATCCATGGACGTCCTTTTACTTTAGCCTTTTTCCACTGGACAACGACAACAAGCCTAAAGAATTTCATTTGTTACGGGCCTAGTGACCGACCCACTTGAAAAATCACACCCTATTTTAATGCCGAAGCTTCCAATCAGACATTGAGAACATAGTTGTTGTAACGATTTAAAGTTTGTTCCCCGTTAGATGTTAAGGTGAATAAAAATAATGTTTATGCAGTCAAACTCTATTACTTCAAGTAGGTTAACTGAAGATAGGGTTCACCCGAGTGAAAATCCAATTGAATTAATATATATTCTTCGAGTCGGTCCTTGAATTGTCATTGAATAGAAAATTTAGTACCCCGAAATCATCACCTTGCCCCGTTGCACATAGTTTATTCGAACTGCTAGTTCAGAATTGCTAATCCATTACACAACATTGGAAGTTGTCGAGTGAGTTAATGCTTTTATATATATATATATAAAAGCAAAGGGAGGTTGGAGTTTTTGGCATATGAAGTAGAATGAGAGGATAGTGTAGAGATTTAACTTCTAATCTAGTCCTTCTAGCATTTACCAATTTCATTCTAAACATTTATGTTTTTACTTGTAATTAATAATATATTCTTATGTGTTTCTAAAATTTGATTTTATTAATTTAAAAAAGATTGACAATATCAATATTAATATGTGCATATTAGCATCAAAATAATCTAGTTGTTTTTAAAAAGTATGATAGCAATATTCAATTTTTAAAATATTATTTAATTGTTTGATTAGATGAGAAATCAAATTTAGAATTTTAGAAATAGAAAAGAGAAATGGGCATGGGCTAGGAAGCCAAGCCCATATGCGTTTGGACCTGATAGGGAGGCCTGTATGCTTGCAGCAGATTAAAAAATGGAAACTTAAATACCATCACCTAGATATAAATACTATGACTGCAAAAGGCATTCTCTCCTCTCTCTCTCTCTCGACTATGACCTGGCTTTGGTGGAGCCAATCCTCGAGTCCAAGATGACAACATCGCCAGTAAGTCAAACCGCCCACCGGCCTGTAACAGGCCATCTCTATTTTAGATTGATGGCTGAGAGAATTTAATGTCAGATGGCAGTGCAGAGTTGAAAACTCCCCTGAACGTAACCCCATGCGTGATTGTGTAGAAAAGTACACAAGAGGGCAAATTTGACCAGTAGCCAGATGCATGCATAGTTGTTGGACGTTGCCGTTTGACGGGTTAATTTGGAGCCTGTTTCTAAGTAGATGTTTCATTAAATTTAAAAAAGAAAATTGGATAGAATCTTATTTATCTTATCAAAATCAATTGGGTTAACATTAAAAAAATACCATCTTTTTAATAAAAATAACTAACCGATTTAATATTTTTACAAGTAAAATAGGACTGCTATAAGTACATTTTTTCAGGAAGAAGAAGCTACAATATCAAGGATAATTGAGAGTATAGTTATTATTGTTCTTCAAATTAAATTTTTACTCTAAAACCACACAACATTTGGAAATTGGGAACAGTATGAATTGTATTAATTCAACGAAACAGGTGGTGCAGATTGCTTGGAAGTACCGAAAAATTTAACAGGTTTGAAATATTAGCTTCCATGTTTCTTCAATCACAATCTGCACCTCAGACAGCTTCTTCTATCAATTCTGCGAGAGTGGACTAAACAAGACAGCGACGACCCCGGTTAGATCTCATATTTACATGCCTCGACCAGGTTTGATAAAGACAGCTCTTACAGATGCCTCGTCAGTCTTCGGTGACCTGGACCACCTACATGTCTAACTTGGAAAAATATCCCTCCTCGGCAGCCAGGCTGTTTGTTTGCGAAGTTGATTCTGGTTTTTTAAGCAAACCACTTGACAATTGTTTGGTAAAAGTTAAAAATGTGATTTATTATCTATGGGGTTCAGTACATTTCGTGGTAAACATGCAGATAAAATTGTAGTTCTCGACTGTGTTTTTTTTTTCTTTGTACAGTGAACCCAATTCTGTATTGTTTGTATTTTCCAAATAAACAGTATTTATTTCGAAAAATCAGTATAATAAATTAAATTCACTCCAGTTGATGTTGACATAAATAGTTTTTTTGAAAAAATAATTTAAAATAAATTAAATTTATTTGAATTTTATATAAGCAGTACTTTTTAAAAAAACTATTTTAGATTAAATTAAATTTATTCATGCTATAATTTTAATTTTATTATATCTTAAAAAATTATAAAAATTATAATTCTTATCATCTAAATTTTGCACATAATAGAATTATGGATAGTTTAATTAAATAATAAATAAATCTCAATTAAAAATAATTTTTATAGATCATATAAGTATAAAAAATATTATAACATCAAGCATACATTCAAAAGACACTTCAAGACGTGGACACCATCTTCAACCGTAAACGGCGGAATTTTCATATTTCTAATTTCGGTCTTTTTTCTTTTGCTGAGTTAAGATTTTAAATTAAGTTATATAAAAATTATTTTTATATCACCTTATCAATTAAAATGTATAAAATAAGTTAACTCAAATTATTTTTTATTTTATTATATAATAAGAGTTAGTTTAATATTAATACGATATATATCAACGTATTTTGTTTTCATAAACAGTCAGGCCAGTCTTGATTTTTTTAATTATATTTATAATCTACTGTTTCTTTGATGTACGAAAAAGAATTACAGATTAATTTGAATATAAAGCAGTATTATCAAAATCGGATAAGACCTTGACTGGACTCGATAGAGATGCGGGTCGCCGATGTCAATCTAGGAACTTAACAAACAAGCCACTCATATGATATAAATTACTGGCGCTGTATTTTTTTTACTGTAACAAAGCTTAATTAATTTTTTTAAAAAAAAACAAGAAGAATTGAAAGCAGCTTTCGTAGCTGGTTTATTGATAGATTGACTGGTCCAATCTATTTTTCATAACACTTATGTAGACTACTATTTTCAAGATGTTATCTTTAGCATCAGTAATAAGAAACAAAATCTTGTTTTGCATTGAAAAACATCATATGTACCCTGTTCGGTAACACCATGTAATATGTTTTCATAAATTTTATTTAATTAAAATATATTAAAATAAATTTTTTAAAATTTTTTAATTTTGATATACTAGTGTATCAAAACTACCTAAAAGCACTTTAAAAATACAAGTTTAATATTTTTTATATAAAAAATATTTAAAAAACAGATGAAACTGCATTATCAAATATCACAATAATCAAATTAGCAGCAGCACAATATTTTTTTTTCTATTTAATGTCTGCTCTAAATTACAAAAAAAAAATGATGGGAACTGGGAAAAAAGAAGAAGCAACAATGAAAGATCCCAGTAATAATCCAAGTGAGTTGCTGGGGATATGGTAATTTTTATTTTTTGGTGTATTTTTTAAATGAATTTTTTTTAAAAAATATAAAATTAATGCTTTGTTGGTGTTTTTTATTATTTTAATGTGCTGAAATGGGAAATAAAAAACATATAAAAATAAATCATTTAATTTTTTTTTTTTTTTAAAAAAAATCCCTCTATCAAACAGTACTAAACATACATTATGAACATCTGTGCAGAAA
The DNA here is from genome assembly GCA_015708895.1 of Populus ilicifolia. NCBI lineage: Eukaryota > Viridiplantae > Streptophyta > Magnoliopsida > Malpighiales > Salicaceae > Populus > Populus ilicifolia. The sequence goes on from SRLM01000215.1 coordinate 731,821, forward strand.
CATGAGCGTCACTCATCACTGCCATTGAAACAATGATTTTAGTTTGTTTTTGCAGCAGAAATATTGTTTTTTAGATGAATTTTATTTTTTAATTATAATTAATTTTTTAGTATTTTAAAATCATGTTATTACATTGATATTAAAAATAATTTTTTAAAATATTATTTTAATTTATTTTCAAGAAAATATTAAAAAAAAAACATCAAATACAATACCAAACACGGTCTTATACTGGAGAAAATTGGATTATGTCGGCATGGATTGCTTCGTTTATTCCAACGAGGACCCATCAATTATTCTGCCTGGGAGACCGCCAAAACAAGTTTGAAAACGGAAGCCGGTGGCTAACTTTATGTTATTTCGTCGAGGTAATTTTGACAGAGACAGGGAAGAGATGTAGCCTTCGACTCAGTTACCTTATTCGGCTAACTGCTGTTTTACCGACTCGAGGCTCCCGCGGCTCCCTTGCGTTGTCACGTGGAGATTGTAACGTGTCACTCCACCATGCCAGGGTCTGGCCTGCTAGCCCTCGGTACGTTCAGATCTCATGTAGAACGAGTTTGTTTGGATTCTATTATAATAAAAAAATTATTAAGATAATACAATAAAAAAATATTTTTAAAAATATCACATTTTAAAAAATCAGCACAAGTGCGCAAGTCATGTGATATGCATTGTATGGCACGATGTTCAATAAAATGACAGGAAAGAGCAGAGAGGTAAGAAACAGGAAATAATAAGAGTCCACGGTTACACAGGAAATCTAATGATAATATTATTAGTGTTGCTAAAAATATATTGATGAAATAAATTTAAAGAGATTTAAAAAATTACCAACAACAATTAAAATATGTCACACAAGTATTCTAAAAATAAATAAGTTTAGATATATTTTAGAGGAAAGGGAAAAGGGAAAAAAAAGTAAAAAATTAATACTAGAAACACATTGAAGCTTTAATGGTGATAATATCAATATTATTAAAAAAACCTTAACAAAATAAATTTAATAAAAACAATTAAAATCATCAACAATAATTGAAATTTACCACGTAAACTTTCTAAATATATCAAAACCAACTTGGTTTTAAACTGAGACGCGTTTCAATTAATATTATGTAACTAGTTTTAATTTAAATTATTTTTTTATTAAAATAATTTATTTAAATTATAATTTGAATTAAACCATGAATACACAAATCAATTCATCTAAAAGTGTAAAGAGCATTGTCGTAACTTTTAGAATTGAGGTTTAAAAAAATTAACAAAAAAATTTAATTATAATTTTAAAAATATATATTCAATTAAAATTATTATCTTGCAAGTACATCACATTGATTTTTTTAGTTTTTTTAAGTTTTCATGTATTCATATAAAAATAATTAAAAAAATATATCTTAAAATATTTTTAAATAAAAAGTTATTTTTTATATAAAAAACACTATGGAGGACAGTAAGAGATATCAAAAATTAATTTATTTTTTAGATTTTAAATTGCGTTAATCATAAAAATAATTTGAAAAATATATTTTTTTATTATAAAAATATTCTAAAAAATAACCAAAACCAACATCTCAACCCTAACCCCAAGGAACTCAACCTAACGTGATAATTGACCCGCGGTCCAAACACTAAAAACAAGATGTTGTTAACTTACCCCCTTGTAATACAAGAGAAGGAGACATGCACAAATTTGTGCAGGGAGTCAGGGCGCTGGAGCAGAGAGTGGTGGGCGAGCAAAATCAAAGGAGCAGATATCACGCTACCGAATAAATCAGGCAACAGGAAAGTGTCAGTGTCAGTGTCAGTTGTCCTCAGAGATAATCTTGATTCTGTACAGTGCATAAGAAGGCTCGGAGCAGGCAAAGCCCAGTCATTGCTTCCCACGCTGCCCAGCTCCAATGATGCTGTCGGTTTTCGTTTATTCTAAATAATAAAAAATTCTCTCTCATCTATAATGTGTCCTTCTCCATTCCCGATAGATGGCCTCCTCGGACCCTGTATCCCTCACCTTCTCAAGTCATGGTCCGTTTCGGAGGATGTTGCTGCGTGTCCTCGAAACTGTATTTTATCCTAAACATAGTTTCCAAGAGTGTTTTGCTTAATTTTTTTTCTTTAAAATTTATTGAATTAATAATTTTTATTTTTAAAAATTTATTTTTGATATGAATATATTAAAAAATTAATAATTCAAAAAACAAAAATTATTTTTAAAAACAGCAGTGTGGCTGCAAGGTACCTTTTTTTTTCTTTTGAGAGTGTTTTAAAAACATGTATCACATGAAAAAATATAAAATTAATATTTCTTATTATTTTAGGATGATGATGTAGAGATATTAAAAAAAATTAAAATATATTTTAATATATTTTTAAATAAAAATTTTTTAAAAAAATTCTACATCACAATACAAAATAAACATCTCAATCTTACTAAAAACTTCTCAAAAAAAAAATTGTTAAGACAGAATTATTATTTATAGTTTTTCTTTTTTAAATCATGACGGTAAACGTCGGCACAACAATGAAAACAAACTAACACTAAAAAACAAAAAATAATAAAAACTTTTGAGAGCTACTGAAACACTGCGCGCGCACTTAGTCATCGCACCATATTCTTGCAGTCAGAACCGTGTAGAAACTTAATAAGAAAAATTATTTGTTATTTTTTGGAAAGTTATTTTTTTAAAAATAAACTTTATACTAACACCGAGCAAACAACACTGATATTAAACAACAAATACATGCTCATCAAGAAAATATGATGAGTTCTCTAGATTGATATTGTTAGGAGTTGTTCTAGAGTATAGTTGTTGGTGTTTTTTCAAATTATTTTTATATTATAATATATTAAAATAATATTATTGGTTTATAAAAAATGTTTTTAAAAACAGTGCCTCGACGATAAAAAAAATTTAGCAAAATTTTTTTTTATTTTTTTTAAATGCTGGTTGATTTGCGTCCCTAAACACTGTTTTAACCTTGCATGTAAAATGATAAAAACAAAAAATTTATGTCGTGGGAAGTGTTATTTATTAAGATGTTATTGCTTTTATCCGATGCAACTACTATAATGGAAAGATTATTTTTTGCTATAAATGTTATCAATAACAAATTGTAAAATAAAATGAGAGGTAGATAGATAAATTATGTTAAAAAAGATATATGATAAAATCAATAATAAAGTTACCGTGGAGCTGTTTTTAAAAATATAAACAATTATAATATAATTTTTTATTTTAGAAATATTCTTTAATTAGTTTTATTTCATATGAGTTGGAATATATATTTGAAATTATTATATATGTAATATTAAATATTTATTAATAATTTATTTATTTATCTAAAATATAACATGATATTGTTAGGAGTTGTTTTAGAGTGTAGAAGTTATTGTTTTTTTAAAGTATTTTCATATTCTAGTATATTAAAATAATATTTTTTTTATTTTTTTAAAATATTTTCAAGAGCATCAAAATGATAAAAAAATAGCAAATAAAATTAATTTTTTTAAAAAATACTAGTTGATCCTTGTTCCTAAATACCATCTCAATCTTGCATGTAAAATGGTAAAAACAAAAAATTCATGTCACTGGAAGGATTATTTATTAAGATATTATTGCTTTTATCCGATGCAGTTGTTATCATAGTAGAAAGAGTATATTCTGCTTTACATATTATCAATAACAAAATGTAAAATAAAATGAGAAATAAATAGATAAATTACAACTTGGTTGTGTATGTTAAAAAATGTATTTGATAAAATCAATTATAAGGTTACCATAAAGCTGTTTTATAAAATATAAAAAATTAAACATGACAATTATAATATAATTTTTTTCATTTTAAAAACACTCTTTAATTAGTTTTATTTTATATGAGCTGGGATATATATTTGAAATTAATTTTTTGTATAATATATACCTATATAATATAAATTATTTATTAATAATTTATCCATTTATCTAAAATATCTTAGCTCCAAAGCTGCATATATGCTGTACAGAATATCTACTACTGGTCACCAGGTTAAGTTTGAAATGTTATTATTTATAATTTAAACATTATCCTTCCTCAAAAATCTGAAAAAAAAAAAACAAAAAAACACCGACCATTAAACAAAGTTTATCTGCCTCGCGAGTACAAGTGTACATTGTCTTGGTGTCGTTTAAAGACTTCCACGGCACTGTTGGAAGGGTTACGTTCACTCTACACACAGTCTCATATCTGGAGCGATGTCACAGGACATCTTAATTTAATTTGATCTAAAAGCACAGCGAGGTCTCTTCAGTGGGATCGAGTTAATGCCTGGCTAGTTTACAGCCAACATCACTCTAATAAGAAATTATTATGGACGGCTTGTTATTAATTTTCTATATTAATTCTCGACTACAATTAAAATTAGTAACAATATTAAATTTTAATTTAATTAACAAATATATTTAATTTATATGTTCAGAAGAAATAAAATTTAAATAATTTTATTTTTATATTAATTTTATCACTTTCATCTTAAAAATTAATTTAAATGTACGTGAGAAAAGAGATTGATATATAAGTATTTTTGAAATACACAGTTTGTTTTATCATTAACTTTTATTTTCTAGTGTAGTCAATAAAAAGGGCTAGATTTAGTCCAACTTGATATAATAATTCGTCACAATTAAACGATGATACATCACATAAAAATAAATAAATGACATGACATGTATATTAACAAACTAGCAAGCTGGGTTTAGGCCGAAATCCGATAAAAGATTTAATCGTCAAAAACTAGAATAGTAATTTAATTTTCTATTTAATAGATTAATTTTTTGTATTTTTGTATTTATAATTGAGGTATGATCTTTAACTTAATTAATGTTTTGTAAACCTTATAATGAAACACACTCTATAGGCATTATGTTTTAGAAAGAATAAAATTATGAATTTAGAATTTATATATACACAAAATTTTACCTGTTAAATTTATGTATTATACGCCTGCTTGCTGTATTTAACTCCTGCTTATATTAGTCAATCTTTGATCTATTTTTATATTAACTTTCAAAACTCAAAATAATACAAAATATAAAAATTAATTAAAATTTCTAAGCCGAGCGAAGAATATTCAAACATGCCGTCAAGGAATTCCAATTTCCTTAAAAATTTAAACTCGACCAGGAATGTATTTTTTTTCCTGCACTGCCTCGAGAAAGCAAAAGGCAGAGAAGCAATCTTGATTCGTCCATCTTAATACAATTCCCTGCAAATTAAATTCGAACACGTTGACAGAACCACCTAACCATTCAAAAACCCTCACACCAAATCCCACTTCAGTCTCTCTCCCTTTTTTTTTTTAATTATTTCAGAAGAAACAAACGACCCACGCGAAACCACGCGTCAAGCCGTCAAAAACATCGTACACAGTGCAGAACCCACCTCCTGTCGAGAAAACCTTTTAGAACATCGCCTCAACCTAACAACGAAAGCTAAACCCTCGAGAACAATTCAGGATAGCATTTTTCTCCAACAAGAGAGAGAAAGCCCAGAGAGAGACCAAGAATGCCATCAGAAATAAGCCAGGGACACTCAACAGAAGCCCAAAACACCATGGGGGCTGCACACCAACCACCTAAAACGACTGAGCCACTGCCTTGTCCAAGGTGCAACTCCACCACCACTAAGTTTTGCTATTACAACAACTATAACCTCTCTCAACCTCGCCATTTCTGCAAGTCATGCCGCCGTTACTGGACACAAGGTGGAACTCTCCGTGATGTCCCTGTTGGTGGCGGAACACGCAAGAATTCCAAGCGCTCTCGCTCAACTTCAAATAATTCTTCATCAATATCTACCTCATCTTCTAATTCCACTTCCTCGAATTCTGCAACTTTGACTGCTTTCACCACCACTCATGAACCCGAATCCATGCCCGTCGTTTTATCCTCGACTACTGACTCTGGTTTAGCAGCTGTGAAAACTGAGGTACCAGCCGGGTTAAATCTGAATGACGGATTACCTTCTGAAGATGGAAACTTCATTTCGCTCATGAACTCTAACGATCAGCATGGGTTTACTGGTCTTGGCGGGTATGGATACGCGTCAGGTTTCGGATTCGGGCCTAGTGAAATGGGTATTGGATTTGGTGGAAGAGGATCTTGGTCCTGTCCCGTAATGGAAAGTGTTCTTGTTAATGGTGGTACTTCTGGATGTCATCCCTGGCAGCTTGATTGTGATCAAGTTGAAGGAGGGGGGGGGCTTCAAGCTGGATTTACAGCAGACACTGAAAATTATTTTGGTTCCTGGCCTGATCTTGTTATGTCTGCTCCAGCAGGAAAAGGTTTGAACTGATACTGGCCTTTTCTTTTCACAAAAAGAAAAAAACGTGTTCCCTTTTGATGTCCTCGGAGGTTTAGTTTTATTGATTGCTGCAACTTATGTTAATTTCAAGTTGTGATTTTTGTTTACTGAGCAAGACCGTATAGACTATAGGGTTATGGTATAGAAGATGAAGAAGTTCGAAGCATACATCTTGTGTAAGTGATTTCTTAAGGTCTTTGTAAAGCTTTTGGGTTTTTGCTCGAACAAATGTTTCGAAGAAAATATAGAAAAAATTTGCTCTTTTGTGGTTTAATTATTTGTGCTTGTCTTGGATTGTCGTGAACAAGTAACAGAAGAATCTGACATAACGCATGAAAACTGAGTTCCGGTTTTCGAAGAATGTCTAGACCCTGGTATGATCTCGATTTTCGATATTTTAGCCGCTCGCCTATGTAAGAAACACCCAACTGTATCCTGTTTACGGGGTTGCCTCCACTATCAAGCCAAAACATCGAGTTCATCTTTCGTCTGGTTCATCCTTTTCTGGTTCCTCCCCGTGTTTGTTTTGAATATGCCTGATCACGCTCATTAATGGGGTAGCAATAGAGCTGCTAAGCATGGCCCGTTATTGACGGTTCATGGTTAATGCTTGTGCTAATTGGTTTGACAGGCATCCATTTTCATTCAAGAGTCAAAACCTAACCAGCTTGCAGAAATGTTAATGGCATAATTAGCACTGAATTAGCAGCATCATTTTCACAAACTTGTGGATGGTAATTAATTCGATGAATTCAGGGAACATGTCTAGATGGGTTCCGAAGGTCAAAGGTTTTTGTGCATGTTGTCGGCTGTCACCTAGCTAAATAAATCATCTATTTGGGATTAGATTTGGATCCCCCTCAAATCAGGGAACATGGTCTACCATGCAGATAAATTCAATCAATGACAAGGATGCTATTTAATCTTGTCATGTTAGCGAGTGGTTAAAAATCGTTTTAAATTGTATTAAAATTAATAGTTATTGATTTTTATTTAAAAAAATCTGAAAAATTAATTTGAAATCAACTATTTAGATTCATTTAACATGATAGGTTATATTATCACTAACCAAATGCTATTCAAATATGGCATTTGTTTGGTGTTATAGAATGGAAAAACATGGAATGATAAAAACATGTGATTGGAAGGAACAAGGATGAATATATATGTATAAAAATTTGTCTGTCCATGCAATTTTATAATAAAATTTTATTTTAAAAAATAAAAAATCCCAATTATATTTATTTTTTTCAATTACAAGATAAATAAAACACATGCAAGGGTGCTAAATCCGAATCATAGCAGTAAGAAATGGATTAAGGTACATGAGAAGTATTATTAAGTTGGGCCCAATCAAGTACTTTACCGTTAATAAATTTTGAATTTTTAGGGCACAAGCTTATCATAACCCACCGCAAAAAAACAGGTAAGGACTTTTGAATTAGTGCTGCCAATAATTCAATATCGCACCATGCGTCATCATGCCATTTCTGTCATCATGAATGTTTAGTTCTAGCTTTAAATTGAAGCCAATTGAGTGGCATGTGCAAACACCAACTAAGTTTCCATAGTGGTTGTGTAGCAGGGTCACCACATGGTATAAGCCCGCTGTTTCCCTGCTATTTGACCTACTTTGGAAACGTGGACCCTGACCATGATCATGTTTAGCTTATGGAGTACACAAAGCTGAGGCCTGCCTTGCCCCATTACAAACATGAAGCTTCGAGGAACCGTTGTTCCTCGGAGTGGACAGCACCATCTCTCGTCTGGAAGAGACTTCATGCTATTATTATCGAGATCGCTGGTTTGGCATGCGTGACAATGGAACCCATGCAGCATGATGTTTTAGTCGCATTTCACTTCAAGCTTTTTGTTATTTTCCTAAACACGAAGTATTTTTTTTTTTAACCTACACAGTCGCTGTAATGTGCAAAATCAATTATGCCTTGAATCATTTCCTTTGAAGACCTTTTGACCCTTTGGATACCAGAGCTTTCTGATTATTTTGAATGCTTGCATGCATTCTAAAATACACAAACACTTGCATTTCCAAAAAGGTGGAGATTTGATGATAAAGGAGGGATCAACATTGCGCAGCTGTCAAGGCATACATCAAGTCATTAGCATCGTAAGTAGTTGATGGGTCAAGTTGAATCTATCTTAGATCAATACACAAGTCGACAAGTCAATCTAAATCTATCATAGATTGACACAAGTCGGCGAGTAATCTGAATCTATCTTAAACATAACAAAATAATTTTTTGAAAAATAATTCTTGTAGTTAACTAGACCAGGCTAGTCAGTCAACATCCACATCCACTTTGGAACAAGTTCAGAATCGATGGGTCACATTCACTATACTTGCCTATAGGCTATCGTTGCTGCATCCGATACTCTAGATCTTGTTGCTCCTCTTATTAAATTTATTGAGAGAGAAGTTTAGCATAACAATCAGAAAGAACAAAGTGAAGTCCAATTCCATGGTATAACAAACACAATCATATTTTGATATTTCTCTACATTCTTTTGAAGACAAGACAGTAATGAATCAAAGACAAGTAGATAACCCCTAGTAAAGCCACGCAAAATCTTGCACAGGCAATTGATCAGGATAAGCTTACCCCGATTCAACTTCCAAAAGCAGCATATCCATACATTTAAGTGTAGATTTCTCAGCATCAGCAGGTACAAAAACAACATACAACGTAAACCTATATAATGTTTACAAGGTTTCAATGCTGCCCCTGCATAGGATTCTTAATTTGGTGGCTTGAAGAATTTTAATTTAAGTCCACTGTTCACCATGCTCCAGACACCTCCAATGGAGAAGGCCACGCTAAAAGCAATGCCTAACCAACCAAGGATCCAGTTGAAGTACCAATTGAAACTGTATTTGGAAGGTTTTTTTATGAGAACCCACATGAAGCAAGGGTAAGCGAATGTGACTGGAAGTGTCAATCCTCCTAAGAGACCAGCAAGACTGGAGAGGAAAGGGAGTGCTACCCCAATGAAGAAAGAGATGAATCCATAGAACACCCGGAAGCCGGATCGAACCCAAATGGAGCATGGTCGGTTTGTTCGGGTGGTATAGCTAGCTTCAAAACTGTCAAAAACAGGCATTGAATATATCTGGAAGCTGCTTAGGCAATTGAACACCACGAGAAGAAAAGTCATTGCAAGGAGTCCTCGAGGAATGTCGTGGCTGTGAAACCCGTACAGGGCATTGAGAATTCCTCCTGAAGGCATCTAAACAAGAGAACAGACATGATTCAAAACTACAGAGAATGGATGCAAGGGAACGCAGGCAGACTGGAATCAAGCAACGGAAACGTTATGAACAAAACACAGGACAGACAAGTTATAAACAGTTGTCACTGTACTAGATTCCCCAAGGCAATTGAGAAAGCTTGATCGTATGGTAATGGTGAGACTTTAGTTTTTGACGAAATCCAAGCCATAGCCATTCTATCAGGAATTGGTAAGTGAAGGCTATCCTAGCACAATACTAGCAGCCAAACCTTAATCAGCACAATCTTGTGCAATTTATAGCACAACTTCATTTTATTTTGCTTTATTTTCCTGAATGTTGATTGTTTTGCTCCCTTTACATTTTCCACTAGTCACACACTAAAGTAAAAGAGGGAATAAAAGGTGTCACGATGATGAACTCACAAGGTTCCCATAAGCCCAAAAGCCTCCAATGGCGACTGGAAACAGGCACAAAGCAATAAAGAAATAGGCAACCTTGGCTCCTTTCCACATGGGCACATGAGCTGGGTGCTTAAATGTTGATGGCATTGTTGCCTGAAGAAAATCAAATAAACCTCTTCAGTTAAAAAAAAAAACCCTGAAAAGATAATGATTTTTTCATATAAAATCATCGCTTCGAAACTCAGAGTGCATACCTGAATCTCCATGGCTAGATTGTGCCCTCTGAAAGCGAAGGCAACAATCCCAAGAGCATTCATGACTGAAAAGACAGAAGCACTAAAGGATGGCAAAGAAAGGGGTTCATAAGAGATTGTAGGTGGCCTTTGTTGGCTAACAGAAAGAACCCACACCATGGTAGAGTAGGTGATAGCTGTTATGGCACCGACAAGTGAAAGTCCCGCAATTGAATTCAGATTTGGGAGCTGGGACAGAACGATGCATAGAGAAGTGAATACCAGGTACCACTCAACTGTTGTTAGGGGATTTGATGAACAGAGCGGCCCACAAACTATTTGGAAGAATAATTTCATTGTCTCCCCTCCTATAAGAATCAAAGCTGTTGCGGTTCCAGCTGACAAATAAACTGTTGGGAAGAGCGCAAGCCAGAGGCCTAATCTTTCCCCTGCGACCACAATAATACAGAATCAATATAGAACAGAAATTGCAAAAGACAAAAACTTCTCTAGCTTCAATCACCATGCCATTGAACTACAATTGACAAAATAAACAGAGATGCAAATCAAGCGCTGTGAAATATTGATTCCAATCAATTTGAGCAGGTTATAGTTCAAGTAACACTCTTACAATTTACTTTATGATTGAATGTCTGAACCTATACCCGGGCGTCATTATTTCTGAGCTAACGAATTTAACAGTTTATTGGGCATGAAATCTATCAGATTTTCAACTGAGCGTGACATGATTCTCACCGAATGCAGCTTGTGCAAGTTCCACATATCTGTTGTATCTCTTCCCGGGAACAGCTTCATGCAGCTGAACTAGAATCCATAGAGTGTAAAGTTGCCAGCAGTAGGCTATGGTTAAGGACAGTATTCCCCAACTCCTGGAGAAATAGAAAAAAGAAAGTAAATCAACCAAATTCAGTTGTTTCTGTGCCTCTAAGCAGCTATTTCCGTTCTCATATTTTCAAATTTTCTAGAAGCTCCAATTAAGGAATACGGCAGCAGAAGCGCTGCGAATCTTTTTCTTTTTTAATTTTGTCTCTGAATTTGAGCATTTGACTCCTCTTTTGCCTAGCTTTGTTAGTAGGATAGAAAATGCTGAATTAAGTAACCTAAAAATCAATTGCAAAAACCAAAATCAGGGCGGTAAATTTGGTCATTTTATCTCTTCTTCACCTTGTAACTTTCTAGGAGCTGCAAACATGCTCATAGCATTATCATTACAGTGTCTAAAGTACTTGACTGGTCCTTTCTACTCCCTCTAAAATCAGTCAAAGCGAGGTGTCAAACTGAACGCATCCCGGCTCTTGTCAGAACCCAGATATTTCAGAACTAAAGGCAGCAATATATCAGAAGGCATAATTTTAACACCGTTTCTGTACTTTTTTTGGTCATCAAACTTCGATGTAAGTGATAGGTTTCAATGTTGAGAGCTGCACAATTTAAAAATATCAACAATCGTGATCATGAATGAGCAAAAAGCTACAAAAGCAACAATCAAATATAAAAGGGGACCTCTAAAATTGGCCAAAGGTAAAAAACAGAATTATGAGAGGCCCAATGACAGATATGGTATCCCTTGTCTAGAATAATTGAATATGCATAAAACCAAAACACGAAATGACCAGCTTCAGCTTTCTAGTATGTTTTTATATCTGCTATTCAAAAACAAATCTTCAAGAACATTATAAAAAGATCAAAGAAGATCACTTTGTAGACCCACAGTCCATAAACTTTTAGCAACATTCTTCTGACCACCATGTGAAGCCAGTGCTGCAGAGTACAGTCACATTTTCTCATTCGTTGAAATAAAAAGAGAAAAACTCACACCTCACATTTTATATACACTATTGAAAGAAATCGAAATGGGGTAAAAATCAACAAAATGTATGAGGATATAATTGGGCGGTGCAGAGTACTAGAAGAATAAAGAAATGAAGTCCAAAGCTGAAAACACGAGCAAGATGAGCAATTTGAGGGGGTGTAGGGCATAGACTGAAAGCAAGAATCAACCCATGAACATAACTAGAAACCAGTGTCCATCAGAAGCATTATTAGTTAAGTACTTCAGCAAAATAAATGCATCAAGCAAGAAGTATGGTTTAGTACTTCTATATATGCTCTTCAGATATACAAAATGTAAAGCAAAAGATCAAGGAGTAGTAATTACCAGCCAAGAAAAGCGAAGGCAACGGGCAAAACAAGGGCTTGAAACCCAACACCGGCATTCAAGTTATGAAACGCTGCGTAATGCGCATTCCCATTGCGAGACTCCGTGATAGGAAGCCAAGCATCTTGAGGATTTAGCTTAGTCAAATGACCCACTTCCTCTAAATAACCCTTCATGTTAATCAACACCCTCTTCATTGGCGTCCCTATTGGGCTCAGAAACCTCGGCGAGATAAACGATGTCGGTGTCCATGCTGTCGATGATTTCGCTTCCTTTGAAGCTGGCCTTGGTGACCTTTGACCTGACGGAGTCAGTATCTCTGGCGTCGATGCACGTGGCGTTGCTGGAATGGATATCAACTCCGTCTCTGGTCTCTCCTCCATTCTTGAATGCTCTCTCTGTGCACACTCGACCCTCTTTGCGTTGAAATAGAAGTAAAGTGTGTGTACTAGAAGTTTGCTTTCTTTGTTGCTGTACGTATGTTTATCTTTTTCAGTTGTGTCTGAACCCGAGTGGCTGTGAGGAGGAATGTGAGGGGGTGTAAACAGAGAGCATGAAAGTTTGAAAATTTATGATCGCAACCGTTGATTCTGCATGGAAGTGGAAACGAACGGAGCAGGATGGCTGAAAAAAGGTTGGTTGTGATACGTGTTTCTCGGGTAACGTGAACAAGGTTTCTGAATTTACAGGCGTGAAGTTGACTGGTTTTGATTTCGATTGATGGGTTTTTTTTGTGTGTGTTTGTGTGAGTGACTGAGGGACAAGAGATGCAGTGCTGATGAAATATATACTATTATATATAGTGAGGGGAGAGGAGAGGGAAAGCGAAATGGATGGTGGGGGATGGTTATAAAACCCGGTCTAGCATATTCCTCGGTTTAATGTATACGTTATCTCATTCAAAATTAAAAAAACATTGAAACGAGTTTTGGAAAGAAAATAAATCCAAATGGATTTTGATAAGGTTAATTGGATCACATGGATTTTATTACCAGTTTAATTTTCATCTAATTTTATATTAAAGTTATTTTAAATCATGTTAGAGATAAGTTTAAAAATATAATATAAGCTATGTCTTTAAAAAGATTTAAATTTATTTTTTTAGTTTTTTAAATCGTTTCAAGATAATAATATTAAAAATAATTTTAAAAATATAAAAAATATCAAGTTAATACATTTCTAAATAAAAATTACCTTAAATCAGAACTACCATTACAGTTTTAAATAAACTTCAAATTAGTTTATTTAATAGCTTTTGTAACTGTAATAAAAAAAATTATATTTAAAAAAATTAAGTTGGAATTTTAACAAAGTTAACTAGATTATATAGATTTTACTAACTTAATTTTTATCTAATTTTATATGTTATTCAGACAAACCAATCATTATATCTAGTATTATGATAAAATATATATATATATATATATATATATTTTCATAGCCTTGTTGGCCAAAATTCTAAAACAAACTCTTAGCCAAACCAATATAAATCTACTGTGTATATTAATTAAAAATACTTTTAAATTGTAAATGAAGTATATCGCCAATCACACGTCTAAGATCACATAGACAAACAGAGCCTTAGCCTGTGCCGGCCGGGTTTGGCATGACTAGTATGGGGTGGGGCACTGGGGTAGGTCAAAGAGTACATCCATCATTTCAATCAGGGTGTTTGATGAATGATCATTTTAGAGTGGGCCCCAGGCCTTGCTCCGGATTTTCGGCTGTCAGGACTTGAATACTGGATGCGTGGCGCGTTGGTATTGGAATGTCAAAGTATCTGGTTTTGTAGCGATTGTTAGACAAGCCTAAAAGTGTTATTTGGCTATTAGCAGTCTAATTTCCAAGGTTTTACTGCTCTTATTTTTACCTAGCCGAGGAAGATTAAATTTTATTTGTAAATATTTTTAATAGTATTTTTTATATTTTATTTAATATACTTAAAAAAAATTATTTATATATATCTATGCTGTAAAATTACTATAAATTTTTAGATAGTTTTTTCTGACTTCTTCAAACAATCTGTGAAAAATTAAAATTCATGGAATACTATATATAAAATCATGTAATTTTTTTTATAGACCCTGTACTGTATTCTAGGATTAATTTTTTCTATAAATAAACTAGTTTTTTATTTCATTAATAAACAATTTGTTTTGGATTTCAAATCAAGGTATTGATAAACAAAATTTGATATAAGTTATTATATATTTTACAGTTAAAAATATGTGTTTTATATTTTCAAAAAAATATTATGTTAAATAAAATTTTCATATATGTGAGAATTTTAATCTTAAAAACAAAAAGTATTGAAAGGGGTTTTTTAATTTTAAAAATATGAAATTACACGGTCCATTGATTTAAAAAGAAAAGGTCTTGAAATTCATACGAACGAGGAACGCCGCGCGCGTGGGATGAGCTATGAAGATCCGAGACCAATCGATAAAGTAAGGAAGAGGAACATTGAAGGGTCCCACGGTCATCGATTACTGCGCGGCGGAAACTTTGAAAAAAGGTAGGGACACACAGTGTCAGGTTTGTTCGACACCACCACGTGCCACTCATCTCGCGTGGCTTGTGCACCCATGAGATTATTAGCCTTGCCATATTTGTTAACCACGCATGGTGCCTGTCTACAAATTTTGAAGTGGTCAGTGGGTTTTTTTTTGGTAAAATCATACTGGAGAAGTTCATCCCATGCTTCGCTTCCATCATTATCATTAAATTCGACGTGGTGATTCGATGATTATTTGATGTTATTGTCCGGATTTTCTCGTATTTTTTTAAAGAGCGAGGCAGATTTATTCGGAATATAACATGATTTGATGATTTATAAGTAATTTAAATTAAATTATAAAAAAACTGATTAGTTCGATAAAATTTAATTTACCTCTTTCAGTAACTTGTGAAGCTCATTTCAAACTAGATTAATTAAAATTTAAAAAATAAATTGTTATGAAAAATGAAATAAATGGTCTAGATCAACTTAATAATCCAAGTATTTTTTTAAAAAAACAAATCAATCTAGAAGTTATATCTAATGACCGTCTTTGATTAATGGTGAAAAAATAGCATGTCGAACAGCATATCATTTCGTTTTTTTTTTTAGCATGCCTAGTCAACACAATACTGTTCTGTATAGTCCTTCAATTATTTTTTTCTCAATGGCAATTATCATTTAGATTTAGAGGATCATAGGCATAACTTGTATATTTATTTTTACATGTTTTTCAAAAATATTTTTAATTTAAAAAATATTGAATTTATATTTTCCTTAGAGCTCTCTGATATTTTGTAACGGATGATTATTATTTCCCGAAGCAAAGAGATGGACCACAGCGCTCCAGGGCTTGCTTGCCGAAAGTTGGATCGGCGCTGCTGTTCCGGTTATTCTTCCGGCTCCATTTATTTTTAAAAACCGTTGCCGATAACTAATCACTCTGGTCAAGCGAAAGTTGTATAGTGTAGGGTTTCTGGGAATTTCTTATGAGTTATTTATCTATTAGAGCTTTTAACATGTCCATGAATTAATTAAATCTTGTTGGATTTTCGATGAGACAGGAACATGGGAAGTTGACGGCTACGGTCCTTTAACTTGTTTAAATTAGAATGAGTGCTGTCACTGTGGTCCCAAATCCTTAGTGCTAGGGCGTAGAAATATAATCTCAAAACTCAACTAGTAATTAACCTTGGACACGGTTTGAGTTATGTGATGGGACCATCGATATAGGTCCATCCCTTAATTATTATTTTTTTAAATAATATTATTTCGGTTCAAAAAATTCAACTCATTAAAAGTCGTGTTTTGACATAGTCGAGCATTAATTGATCAGGTTAGTGAACCTGTGTTTTTAGTCGGCAGGTGAACGAGATCTGTAGATCAACTCTTGAGCCCAGTATAGGTTTTACAACGATACAACCGAAAAGAATGCTTCCATTCCAAGTTCCAATTCACTCACTTGCCATGAATAGTGGATTCCATGGCGCCGACCGAGAGGCTTGAAGCAATGTATGTGGCAACACATCCCCGTTGGGAGAAGTTAGAAAATAAAATATTGCCAGAACTCTGCCACCTTGCTTCAATTTGTTCTTGGAGAAATCTACAGATTCATTCGACAGACATAAACACGCAGATAAAATTATATAAGATTTATATCTTTAACGAGATAAATTAAATCAATCAAATAATATATCCTAGTAGCTTAGCTCACGAGAAGGATAAATCAAAGAGGCTACAAGCCCTAAACATGGTAATCATGCTTGTTTATATCATTGAAGGCAAACTTGGGTTTTTTTCTTGGGCTCCATTCTAGAACTCGCAGCCCATTTACATGCCCACTCTATTAAGGGTTTCAAAGTTCAAGCCCAACTTATCATTATCCATCACTGCATTTCGGCTGTGTGATAGCTTTGCTACTTTCTACAGGCCGATATAGGCCCATACATCTCAACGGGATTGTTAACAGTTGAGATGGCATTCATTTGTTTGTCTTGGAAAGCATTGTTTTAAAATCCATACCAGCCCCCGGAAATTAACCCGGGATCTTGAACCAGTTTGATTAATCCAGTTAAAAATCTAGAATGACGTCCTAGTCCGATCGACTCGGATCTAATTTAAATAAAATCTGCGTTATCAATTCGTTGACTTTTAAATAAACACAGTGGTGTTGTTTATATTTTTATGAAATTAGGAATATCCAGATTAACCTCTTAATTTATAAAATTAGTTTTATTGGTCTCGAATTAGGTTTTAAAATTAGAAGTGAGGTTGGTGCAGGATGATGGGCTTTGCTGTAGAGATTCTGTTTTCCTCGAGAGGTGGACTCTTTCGAAGGTTACTAGCGTCCAGACATTCCTAAAATTGGAAACAATTTCTCCAAATCTTAAGTGCTAAGACTCGAGAGTTCAACAACCTGATTCTTGACTTCGTTTAATGTGCTATTAAATATTCAAAATATTATGAAAAGAGTGCTTCAATTAGCGACATCCATGTTTGACTGAGAAGTTAGAGAAAGGAATCTTCCCTCTTACTGAATCAATAGTTACCCAGTTATTAGACCCAATCGGGTTTGGTGGATAAATTTGATTTGACAGTGAAGTGTGGTTTGAGTTAAATTTATTTTCAAATCATTTTAAATATTGATCTGGTTCATGAATTGTAACAGTGTAAATACAGTTTTATTATTGCAGAAAAAAGAAGAGTAAACCTGTAATTATATAATTAAAGGTAGAAAAGTCTTTTTTATGAGGATATGTTAGTTATTGTAGAATTGATATGGGATAAAATGGCTCGGATAAGTTTTTTTTTTTTTACAATACAATGATTGTTTTTCCCTCGAAAATTTAAAAAAAAATATTTGGCGAGGGGATTTTTTATCTTTCCCTTGCAAGAGAAAAAATTAAACATAAACATGTATACTATAGATGGGCTTCCCTGTCCTTTTATTTTCAAAATAGAAAAATAACAAAATTAATTTTATAATTCAAAACAACAAAGAGCAAAGGTTGTTTTTGTTTTTTTATTTTTTTTTGTTGTCCTTGGATTTTCTAAGGGCTAACATAGTAATTTTAAAATTTTAAATATTATTTAAAAAACATTACACTTGTAAATACTTTATGATTTTCTCACTATTCAAGTAATGCATGAGGGATTTTATGGTGACCAAAGTCCATCTTTTATTATGGTGTCAGAAGCGACGTGTTGTTTCTTTTCTGACAGCATGACATATGAAAAGATCTGATTGAGTTGTGATAAAGATATTTTTCTCTCGTGTTTTTTTTTTAAAAACACACATGAACTTTTAAAAAATAATTATGTTGTCTAATTTACAATCTTAACGATTTTAATCCTCTTTTTTAATTATCTTGTTATTTGAAATTTGATGTTTCTTGGAGTTTGGATTGTTTTTAATTTCATCCATTTGTATTTTATTCAAGTTGATTTTTTTATTTGATCTGGTCCCTCTACTTTTAAGTACTTTATTTGTGTTATTTGTACATTCTTTTTTTTAAAAAAAATAACCTCGTCCCTTTTAATTTTACTATATTCTTTTAATTTATTAGTTGTCATCGTTTTTTTATGTTCCTGTGATTTTTTTTTACTTATCTTAAGAATTTAATTTCATTTAGTTTTTTTATTTAGATTTGGTTTTTATACTTTCAATAACTTTTTTTTATTTTTTTTTCTAGTTTAGCCTCTAATTGTTTTCTTTTATTTTTTTACTATGATTTGTCTGTATTGTTTGGGTTTTAAATTATTTTATTATTATATATTTTATTTTGTTATTTTTTTATGATTGTTTTCCAACAAGGTAGTCCTTGATCAAAAATTGATTTTTTCCCCTCAAATTCATTATCGAGACTAGGTTATAAGCCCTTAGCTTCGTTTTTTTTTTTTGTATTTTTCTTTTCATTTAACTATCAAAGTCTCGTGTTTAGGATAATATATTTGTTAAGATAACCATAATTGCTTCAATTTCTTCCCTTTATTTTTTTTTATAAAACTAATTTTTTTAACAATTTTATACCTTGGCGGTAAATTACCGTCCCTCTAACTATGTAATTTTTTGAACCTTTTTGTGGTTGGGTTATTATTAGTGCGGGTTAATCAAATTAACCCGAGTTAAATTATATTTTCTCGCTCGATAGTTTTTTTATTTGATTTGGGCCTTTTTGCTAGGTTTTTTTTAAAAAAGTTTAATTTTTTTATCCCGATCTTATATTTTAAGTATCAAATTAATCAAGTTTACTTTATTTTTCCTTAATCTTTCTATGATTTGTTTTTTAATTTTATTATTTTATATTAAATTATAAGTACATCAACCTTGTTATTTTTTCATTTCTCTTTATGTTTTGTTATTTCGAGAATAGTTTGGTACCTTGTTTATTTATTTATTTATTTAAACTAACCTGTAATGACTTAATTTTTATTTATTTATTTATTTACTTTTTTTTTACCATGTCGTCATTTAATTTTTTTTTGTTCTAACCTCCTATTACATATTGTTAATTTATCTAATTGTTTCGAGATGATTTAAGTTTTTTCTCTAACATTGTATATTTTAAATTTTTTTATGTATAAAACTAAATTACCAGAACAAATTTTGTAATTTTTTTCTTTCACATGTTGTTTTGGTCTCGCATTCTAGATTGTGTTTTAATTAGTTTAATTTAGATTATTATTATTATTATTTAAATATCTGTTTGACCCTTCCGCCATATACCACGAGACACCTGTTTAATCTCATCAAAAAACATATCATTCTAGAATTAACACGAATTTAGCTAGTGATCTAAATGCATTTTATAGTTTTGTCGTTTTGTGAACTTATCCATTATCTCTATAAAATTCTCTCCGCGTTTCACAAATTTCTCAACAATTTCCGTGGACCAAATAGCAACGGTTTTCGAACGGACCGAGATACAATGAACCAAGCCAGACACCCGTAATTTCCTGTCCTGTCCACCGTCGTGATAGGCTGCTGCTGCTGCTCTAGAGAACAGAGAGGAGATTTTTTAATTAATTAAATTCCTCCCGCAACACAGACATATAGTTTTAAAACCGGTCCAGTCTAGCCTGATAAATTCACTAAAAAAAAACACGCATCTGATTCAGGACTGGAACCAGATTTTTTAAAAAATAAAAAAAGGTTAAAATCTGAGGTTACTTGATGAACAGGTTCACTTAACAAAGCTTAATTTAAAATTTAATTATAATCTGTTAATTTTCTATCAAGATAATATTATTTTAATTTTTAAAATAAATTAAAATTAATCAGAATAATCTAATATTCCAATCAAAATCTAAAAATCAGGCCATAAGCTGGTAAACCACCAAACATATTTAAAAACTTTGCACAAATAACAGCTTGTTACCGGTAAACTTAAGCAGGCAAGCAGTTATTTTACATGTTGATGAGTACAGGGTGGTTGATTATTAAATATATATTATTTTAAAATATGTCAACATAGTATTTTTTAATTTTTTAAATTTATTTTTAATATTATTATATCAAAATAATAAAAAAATTTAAAAACCATAATTTTTACTGCATTCGTAAAGCACGATTTGAGTTATTTTGTATGTGTACTGATTCATGGAAAATGATTTACAAAATTTCCATAATAAAATTTCATGAGAGCTAGCGTAACATTTAATAAAGATAAATAATTGACCTCGTATGGAAGAAAAAATAAATCTATGATGCATACGAGTTTTGAATTAAAGATATATTTGTATGCTAATGAGTCAACGTGTTCAGGTAACTTTATAATTTGTCTTTGTATTGCTAGTTAAGTCAATTTTATCTTATTAAATTTTTAATCTATCTTTTTCAAGCCGAATTTATTTTATTAAATTTTATGTCTAGTTAATTTTTAACTTTAAATTGAAATAATATTTTTTTATTTTTTAAAACCAAATAAAATTTTGATCAGATCGAGAATTATTCACCAAGTTCAAGTAAATTTTTAACAAAAGTCCGGCTTGGACCGGATTAATTTTCAAGCCGGAATGGTTTAATGACGTTTACTTTCTTACCATCATCCACCCAATAAACAACCACCACGTCACCAAAATCAATTTCCTTAAAGCCCACAACAGTCATTTCCACCACCACCCCCTATTATCCCCTGAACTAGCGAATTCTAGACCTCCCTCCTCCTCCTCCTCCTGCCCTGTGAAATCCCCAGTCTCTGCAATCATTAAAAAAAAAAAAAGGAAAGAAAAAACCCTAATTTGCATGAACAACAATCTACTTGTTAGATTCAACGATAGGAACTAAGTTAATTAAATTATTGGTATTTTTTATTAACTAGCTCTGCTTTTGAAATGAACGACAGAGGCAAATTTGGGCTGATGTATGCGCTTACGTTTTACTCGTTGGATCTTGTGGCAACCGGCCACCTTGGGTTTGACTTGATGGTTATAGAAGGCCGCTCTTCTACAGGAGTTATAGACATCTTCTTGCCCCTGAACTTCCTTCTTATTTGCATATCTGCCACCGTTTTTCGGGGAATGTAATAACAATTATTTTTTCAAGGATTTTTTATTTAAAATTATATAAAAATATTTTTTTAATTTTTTAAATATTATTTTTGACATTAACTTATCTAAAAATCTGAAAACATCAAAAAATTATTAATTAAAAAATAAAAAATATAAAAAATAAATAGAAAAGTTTGATGAAATTTCAATTTAAAACATAATCATGGTTTAATTTTTTAATTGGGTAGTTAGAGAACATAAGAGTTTTCTTCTTCGGTAAAAGTTTGAAATTGAGACTTTTTAAGAATAAATGTTTCATTGATTAATGAATAGTTTCATTAATAACATAATTTTTTTGAAAAAATAATAAAAAAATTATTTTTTCATGGTAAATAAATAAACAGTCATCTAAAAAATAAAAATTATAAAAAATAATAACAAAATCAGCATAAATTAACTAAAAATACCCTAAAAAAGCTGTCACAACACAATATATTTTATAAAACAACACAACAAACATGAAACAAGATTTATCATATCCTTGTAGTGAATAAAGTATACACAATGGATTTATTAAACTCCTCACCTTTTCTTGCCTTGTAAGTTGTTTTTTTTTCTCTCATAAATTAAAATAAGATCACTAATAATAATTATTTATGGTTGGAGTATATACATAATCATGTTAAAACCCATGCTCTGGCCTGTAAAAAACAAATTAAGTGATTTTTATGTTTTGCTATAGCTCTTATATTAATATTTTTAAAAGGAAGTATGATTCAAGTTGATTTTAATAAAAAATTTCTTGTTTTTGTATTCTAGATTTGATTTTTTATATACATACACACACACCTGTTATTCCCAAAATATTTTATTTATTTATTGGATTTATAAAATATTTAATAATTAATTATAGTATGTATAAACTGGTTTGAACAGTTGAATTATAAAAAAAATAAAAACCTTGACTAAAATCCAACTACTCCTGCCTTAAAAACATAAGCTCAACCATCTAGGTGGTGACCAAGTGGTAATGACTTGGGATCAAGGAGTTTGTTCCCTCTGTGGTCTTAGGTTCGAGTCCTTGGTTGCTCATATGATGGCCACTGGAGGCTTACATGGTCGTTATCTTCAGGGCCCGTGGGATTAGTCGTGGTGCGCGAAAGCTGGCCCGGACACCCACGTTAATCAAAAAAAAAAAAAACATAAGCTACCCCTCTTCAAACACACAGTGGTAACTCCGTAAATAAAGTGCAAGAAAAGTCAACTTTCATTACTCCTCCACGGTCGCCGCGCATTAAAACCCAAGCCTTCCAGTTAACTGGCGTTTCTAATTTTCCTACCGCATTGCTTGCGTTCCCCTTCACCCAACCCCCCGCTCTTTCCCGAGTCTCTCTCTCAGAGCTCAGGGTCTCCATCTCCTCCCATCGCCAAACCCTAATCCTTCGATTCGAATCTTAATCACGCTCAATTTTGACCTCACAAACTAGCTCAGCCTCTCAATTCGTAATTCACATCTCCAGCTCACTGATTTTTTCGGTAGAAATGTTGTCTATTTCTTGCTAGGCTTACCTAGATCATCAACCCTCTTAGTACCCGTAGTCACTATTTACCAAATCTTTATCTTGTTATTCGAAATTGCTATTATGGCGATCAGAGTTACCCTTTCTTTCTCCGGCTACGTTGCCCAGAACCTAGGTGTTCGTGTCGGTAACTGTCGGTATCTCAACGAATGTTTTATCCGGTCACGGATATTTGCTTCACCGGCAACAACCACCTCAACACACAATTCTGATATTGAACCCCCTGGCCCGAGAGCGGGAACAGATTTTCGCCGCCGAAACCTGAAGAGGAATTATAGTAATTCGGCGGCGATGTATAGTACGATGGCTGGTGAGATTTTTGGAGATAATTGTAAAGGGAGTGCGATTGCGGTTGGATTAGTTTCTCTGATGAAGTCAACGGCCGGGGTTTCTTGTTCTAACATGGGTGCTTGTGGAATTTCACCATTTAAAGCCGTCTCGATCTTGCCGTTCTTGCAAGGATCGAGGTGGCTTCCGTGTAATGAGGCGGTTCTGGGATCGAGGAGTCCTGAGGTGGATAGAGGAGGGACAGGGACAGTGAAGTCTGTGGAGAAGGCGAGTGAGAGCAAGAGCAGTACTAGTGTGAGCTTCCAGATTAATGGGAAGGAGTTTGAGAGGACAGGAAGTTGGTTTTCAAGGGTTTTTAATGTTTGCTCGGAGGATGCCAAGGCCATGTTTACTGCTGCTACTGTTAGTTT
Source organism: Populus ilicifolia (assembly GCA_015708895.1). Lineage (NCBI taxonomy): Eukaryota > Viridiplantae > Streptophyta > Magnoliopsida > Malpighiales > Salicaceae > Populus > Populus ilicifolia. The sequence continues at coordinate 755,484 of SRLM01000215.1, forward strand.
GTTGTTTAGGTCCGCCTTGGCCGAGCCTCGATCCATTCCTTCAAGTTCTATGTCTCCTACTTTGGACGCGGGCGACCGTATTTTAGCAGAGAAGGTGAGAGCGAACACACACTTTAGCATATTTTTGTGTTTATTTTTGGTGTATTCATGTGAAATTGTGTCTGTTTTGAAGACCCTTTCGAGAGTGATGGCCTTAGATGATATTTGGCTATCCTTTTTGACCTCTGTCACCATGTTTGGATGATTGATTGATAATTCTGATAGCTAGTGTGGTGACTAATTTGATGATATTTTGAGGTATATTTAAAAAGTAGGTAATGGAATTGATATCGAAACGCCGTCCTATGTAGAGTCGAAACGAAATTTATAATGCTCAAAAATCAAGCGAGACTCCTTTGTTGGCATTGATTGTTGATGCATTTATTTGTTTTCATATACGCTTTTGAAGTAGGATATGATATTTTTTCATTTATGAAAATTCTGGTGAAAATTTGATACTTAACTCTTTCTTTCTTTCATGATATTGATGTTGTATTTTTCCCATCTTTGTTGTCATAGGTTTCATACGTTTTCAGAAAGCCTGAAATCTCAGATATAGTCATTTTTAAAGCTCCTCCAATCTTGCAGGTATAAACTAGATTTAGTTTTTGATGAATATGTATAAGATTTTGTTATTTCCTCTTAAATCATAGATCGCTAACTTGTGTTTTATATGTAATTTGCAGGAGTTTGGTTTCAGTTCAGGCGATGTATTCATAAAGCGAATTGTGGCAAAGGCTGGAGACTATGTTGAAGTAAGCCTCTATATGAATATATAACTGATCCTATTAGGAATGGAGGTGTTTGTTCTGTCTTCTTTCTTCCTTTTCCTCTCATTGTCATTAGATGCTGGCAAGTTTCAGCCAAAAACATAAAGCATCATCTCTGCTGCTGACTTGTGTTATTTGTGGACTATTTATAGGTTCGACAGGGCAAATTATATGTGAATGGTGTTGTTCAAGATGAAGAATTCATCAAGGAGCCACTTGCTTATGAGATGGAATCAGTGGTAATGGATTTTGTTGATTTCTGCTTGTATTTTGCATATTCATACCATGTTCATCTATTTATATTTGTTTCACTTGGCCAAGTGTTCCCATATTCGCAAACGAAATTAATTTGGTTTCTTTTGCAGCTTGTCCCTGAAGGTTATGTCTTTGTGATGGGGGACAATCGTAATAATAGTTTTGACTCTCACAACTGGTAAGTTGAGAATCTTTCTAACGCTGATTTGGTTTGAGAACATGATATAATAGGTTGGGAAGAAAAAAATATTCTCCATTGGGTGTCGACAATTTGATGGTGTTCTTCGCAAATATCACAAACACATGTTTGGCAATATCCATATCATCTGAAGTAAAGCAAAGGAATATAAATGTAAATCAACACAATTTCTATTGATGTTTATTCTGAAAACACAAACTCTTAATGTTGGTGTTTCAAACTCTTTTCAGGGGCCCGCTTCCTATCAAGAACATTGTTGGTAGGTCAGTATTTCGCTACTGGCCTCCCTCCAAAGTATCCGACACCATATATGATCCACAAGTGGCAAAGAATGCAATCTCTTGACACTGGTCTCCGCAAGGATCTCTGATACCTAATATTTTTGGCTCCTGGTTGAGCAATTGTGACTACCCTCACTGCTATCATCACAGTTCTGCTTATCTTGAATGTACCAGATGATGGGTCATCGTCTCATCCATCATCCATCTGTTCGTTTCTTTGTTGATGACCAAACTGTGGCTTATGACACATTCTTTCTTGTAAATCATATTTTCCAAAACAAAAGACAAGTGGAAGAAGTAATAGACATGTTCATTGCTTTGTATCTTTATTTATCGTTCTTGTTTCTTGGGGAATTCAGCAATGCACCAAGCGACCTGCATGGATTTCTGCAACTATTGCTGTGCCCATTTCAGTGCGTGTATTGTCTTCTTATGCCTGAGGTTGACGCATTATGGAAAGCTCCTGGTATTGGTTTCCTTTGGTGCTATGGTTCTTGATGCGGTTCCTCTTGAAGATGTGGTTGTTAGGGGTAGGGGAGTGCATCGTGATTTTGGTCATTCGGAGACCTTGCAATCCAGCCTTGCACTGGAGAACCTCCTGGAGTTGATCATACAGATTTCTGGTCAATAAACAGAGCTTCATTATTTCAGATTGTTTCTAATATTTTACTTCATTTGCTTGAACGCGTCAATAATTTTTGCCTTTAAAGAAGGCTGATTTAGACTGAAAAATCTACTGTGGTGGTACTACATCTTTTCCTTCGGTTTGTTTCAATTATCTTTTATTGCAGCCTGGCTTTGTGGTATTGAAAATCATACCCTGATTCTCTTTTGCTTGATGGCAAATTGATTGTCACTTGCACTTGTTTAAGCTTGTTAGCGTGGGCTGGTCAGTTGTTTCCTTGATGCATTTGATTTGATGAAGCCCTGTAAATCTACCGTGGAATTGATGTTCTCTCATCCCCTTGATGCTGCTCCAGCATGCAGGGAGAGACTAGTGCTGAACCAGTGGTTGTTTTTGGTGGTCGTTTTGGCATCTTCTAGGTTCAGACTCAGCTACTTCCAATACAAAACCACTATTGTGGTTATTCTTATCGGGGTTGATAGATGTGAAATAATGAAAAGTGGTGGTGGTGGATATGTTTGTGGTCAAGATTGATTGGGTTTGAATGATTGGGTTTGAAATATTTGAATGATGTAATGAATGGTAGATTATTGATAGCAAAATATTGAATTTTCTGAGTTTTTTTTTAATAAATTAAATTAAAACCTAACCATAAAATATTTTTCATTGATGGAGTTTTGTAAAATTCTTTTTTAAAAAAATAAGGAAAACATTCCCTTGGAAGTTAATTGCATGCTTTCTTGCCTCGCACGTTATAAAAGTGTTCGGAGTAGATCCATAAACTAATGTCAACTTTGATGTTAATGTCCATAATAAAACTAGAGTCGTGAACGCGCAAGTTAGTGGTTAGCTTAATTTGAAAAATAAAAAAAAAAACAGCTAGAGAGAAAGAGATGATTCCTCGATGAAAATTTCAATAAATCTTTTTGAGAGCACCGATTTTACTTTTTCAGGGTAAAAGCAGCAGTTGAATTATTGAAGTCATGACAGCTATTATTAATAGTTTGATCCGCTTTTTGCCGTGGGCTAAATAATTTTTCTTAAAATAAAATAAAATGAATACACAATTTATTTTAATGTTTTTTATATAAAACAATTACACATGTAAATAATTTTTTTAATTAAATAAATTAATAACTATTTACACAAACAACTCTAGAATAATTCATTTACTATAACTAAAAAACAATTAAAAACAAAACTTAAAAAAATCAAAACACATGTATAAATTAAAATATTTAATCTTATAAGATGAGATATTTATCAAGTTATATTTACTTAATTTATTTATTAAAAAAATAATAAAAATAAATACTTGTATAAAACTAAATGAATAAAATAAAAGAAATATCCTACACGTTAAAACTATTATCTAAAAATAATTTTTTATTTTAAAAAATAAATTTTATCTATATAGAATATAAAAACAGTTATAATAATATTTTTAAAAATTAAATACATGTATTATTTTAAAAAAACCCTTTACCTGAAAATGGCTAAATAAGTGCGGGGGTAAATTTAATTGAAATATAAATAAAAAAACATTAAAAAAAGAAAAAATTAATATTGAATAATTAAAAATATTATCTAAAAATAAATATTTTTTATTTTAAAAATAAATTTCTTATATATAAAAATTTATATATCAAACATAATAGTATCCTTTAAAATTAAATATTATATTTTTTTAAAATACATTTATTTAAAAATGGATAAATAAAAAAATTCATAAAGGAGAAATGTTGATTGAAACATAAATTATAAGGTTATAAAATAAGACATTAAAAAGGTATTAATTGTTTTTGAAAAAAAAACAAGGGGGGGATCAGAAAAGAAAATAAGCAAGAAAAAAGATATTAACTCAAATTATTTTTTTAAATTTATAATTTAAATTATTATATCAGAAGTATGGTAAATTAATAAATAGTAAAGATTAATCCACAACAAATAAAATGTTTCAAGATGAAACTTAAAAAAAAATAATTTCACTAAAACTTTTTTTAAAAATTTTATGATGAAAAATTGAGGGTGAAAATAATAAGAAATAAATGAGATGGCGACCAAAAAATTTTGATTGGAGAGTGAAATTTTTTTAAAAATAATTTTTTTAAAAAAAATAAATTGAGAAAAATAACACATCATAAATTTTAATTGAAAAATAAAATTAAAAACTAATTAAACTTGAACAAAAGAGTGAGAAACAAAAATAAAAATTAAAAAAATAAAAAATAAATTAAAAAACATAACATATGATAATTGTGATTGAAAGACTGGATTAAAAATTATATATATATATATATATATAAAATGACTAAGAAAAAAAATAAAAATACAAATATAAAAAATAAAAAGGATCAGCATTTACTTTTTGGTTAAAGAGGGAGAAAAGAAAAGAAAAAAAATAACACAACAACAATAGTTCACTGACAAGTATGAGGAAGAGAACGCTCAGTATAAGGAATTGACAAAACAAAACCACGTAAAATGCCCCTGGCCTTGTGTCTTTTTTTTTTTTTAAGGATTTATAGGGTGAAAATTTCTTTTAATTGTTTTTTTTAAAGATAAAAATACCTTTGATGAACATATCTAATTTTTTTATACCAGAGAATGAAATAGTTAATGATTTTGTCTTGACATTAAAAATATATATTAAAATAATATAATTTCAATCAACTCAAGGTAACTCCCAACCTTTAACTCAAACTAAATTTAATAATTTTACTAATTATATTTGACTGAATAGATATTTACACTTGTCTATTTAATAGTGGTGTGGTGGATTGGATCTAGCTTTTTTTCATAAGAGAAATTATTATAAAAAATCACATAAAATCAAATAATAAAAAAACTAAGTACTAAGATAAAAAACATCTATCCATAAATTATTATAAAATAATTTTTTTAAATAAAAAAGAAACCTTAAAGTAAGATTTAAAATGAAAATCCAAATCCACAAATAATATTCAAGATCAGAAAAAACATTTTTAAGAAATAGAAATGCAGGCTGTTATGCACTGATTATTTTTTATTAATAAAAAATATTTTTCGAGAAAAAAATGCAAATCCACTGAAATTCGGGGTACAATCGTCATTTTGATACTCTCCTTTTCCTCGATAGAACACCTGCAACGCAAGAAAGGAAAGGAGGAAGTGAGATCCGCATTGTCCGGATTTCACACGTGTCTAAGTACATTAACGTTGAAGAAGGAAAAAACAAAAAAAACCGATGAGTGGCCTTCGTCGTCGTCGTTTCCCCGCCCCTCTCCTCCCCTTGCTCATCTTCCAAATTCTACCATTAACTATATCATTTACTCCTAATCACCTTAATGACAACAACACTCAATTCCTTAAGGTATTATGTTTCTCAACTGTACTCTTTTTATATATATATATATTTTATTCTCACGGGTTTTGTTTAATTTGGCAATGATTTTACAGGACGTTTTGAAGGAGATATCGGTGAAGCAAGATTGGGATTTGGAGGGAATTGAGATTTCGAAGCTGGAAGTGAGTAAAATTAGGATTTTTAGTTCTCAGAGATATGAGTTTAAGATCCGAGTTGGAAAAAGTTACATGCTACTTAAATTCCCTGATGAAGTAGATTCTCGGAAGAAGTTGAGCAAACCAAAATCAAGTATTGATTTTGGAGACCTGATTAAGGAATTCGGTTCCATGCCTGTACTTGACACTTTGAATCTCCAAGGCCCTTTTGATTTGTGGGTTAGTGGCCATGACAATTTCTCTTTGCTATTGCCGGTAACAAGCTCTGCTCACCTTTTTAAATATTTCTGTTTCTTTTTCTTTTTGTTTTTCAACTGGGTTTTGTTTTGTTGTTGGTTTTGGTTCTGTTAATGCTAGATGAATGCTTCATATGGTGATCTGAAACGAATAATAGTGGGAGAAGGAATCTCTGTAGAAGTGAAAGGAGCTAAAGAGGTCTCTCTTTTTCAAGATTTTGATCTTAGTTTGGCTTTGAATGGAAGTGATATTAATAATAACAAGGTGGGAAATGGTTTCTTCCCTTTCGGGGATTCGATCTGCCCGCCGTTATTACCTATAAGAATTATTGGATCTGCATCGCTTGTTGCCAACAAGAATTGGGACCCTGATGCTGAAATTGAAACGAGAATGTTATCAAAGAAGACTATCGAGTTGGTATCTGATAAGTGTTACGAGAGGAATGTGTACAAGAATCGGGCTAGCACCATGCACTTCTTAAGTTCCAGTATTGCTAGGCTGGAAGAAGTTTTGAGAAGTTTTCTTGGTGACAGAATTACTCGAAATGGATTGTCGAGCTTTCTTAGAGTAACTGCTAAAGCATCAACACTGATTCGTTTTCAATTAGAACTGGAGAAAAGTTTCGGGAGCAACGAGACTGTTCAAGAAGTGTTGGCAGAGTGGAGAACGAGGCCTACTGTTGAACGGGTTTGGTTTGAGGTATTAGCAAGAGTTGAGGGTGAGAAGCTAAAACCCGTAATTGTTAAGAAGGTTCGACCTTTTATTGCTGTTGATTCTGCATCTTGGAGTAATTTAATGTCTAATATTTCCTTCACAAATTTCCCATCTGTTCTTGTACCTCCTGAGGCTCTAACACTGGATGTGAAATGGTAGGACATAACTTTTGTAAATAGTGTAATTTTAGAATGTTTACATGACAAAGCAACGAGCTGTTTTTTGTGCTTTGCCACTTACTGGACAGTTACTGTAATTGATAAAGGAGCTTCAATTGATGATGTAAATAGGATCACCAAAGCCCAGTTTTTGCACTAACCGCATCATTTTGCAGTCCTGGCTTTGAATCAGTGCAGTGTTGCCGTTAGTTTGCTTTGGCTTTGTGATTGTGGCTTTTAGGAGCATGCCCCCCTTGCCTGTACTGTTCTATACCATGGAAAGTTATGTCTTACAATGATTGCTCAACACACTCTTGAGAATTTTATTGCGTTGTGTAGAAGAGTAATCTGTAATTTCTTATAGGAAATAATAATTGTTGGAATGCTACTCTAGTTCCTACCGAGTTGTTGCATGGATTTGACTGAATTTCAGCATTGTCCTCCCACTGAGAACACAGCATCATCTTGACCGTTTAATCTTCTTGGATCGAAGTTTTTAAACTTTTAACAGATCTCCTGTCATTTTGTTGTATACCAAGGAAAGCAATTTTGGCCGCAGCTGTAGGAGTTGATCACCAGGCAAATTGAATACCATTGATCTCCCATGTTCATATAAATAATTTAGCAACAATAAAGTTAGAAGTTGGTAAGGTTTTTGACTGACTAACATGAAGCAGGATTAGCACTGAGAGGTTCTGGCTTCTGGCCTTCGAGATAGTTGACCACTTACATTTTTTTTTCTGCAGAAATTATCCCCAGGGACGATTAGGTTTGGAATCTTTGAGCTGCCCAGTGTTCTGTTTTTCATTAAAACTTGAATATATATATAAGATTGTTTTGATGTAAAGATATTAAAAATAAAATTTAAAAAATAAAAATAAAATATTTTAAAATATTTTTAAATTAAAAACTTATTTAAAAGTAACTGTCCGCTACAGGCTGCATAATTTTTGTGCTATGCTCTTGGCTACCGAGAAATTCTTGCTGTTCATATCGGGCCACAAATGTAAGTGGCCTAGGCCGGTAGAATCCTACCAATGGACCCTTTCGTAAGGGTCACAGATTCTGTCTCTAAAATGATCGGATTGAAGTAGAGGAGAAGAGATAGTTGGGTAGAAATTTACTTTGTTATTCACAAACTTATCTGGAATTCTGACTTTAATACTGATCTGAATTTCCCTAACTTTTCTGTTTTTTTTTTTCTTTATCATTATGATTTACAAATCTAAGGTGAGAATGGATGCATGCACACCCTGACTTTAGGTCTCGCGTCCCCCCTCATTCCCTCCTCCGACCACCGTACGCTCTCCCTACCTGTGCCTGACATCTCCATGGTTGACCATAGTTGGCATGTTCACTAATACTCGGCTGTCCGAGAATAGACTAATACTTTAATTCTTTAAAGAAATTGAAGTAAAAAAAATAAAATTGAAATTTTTGTTTCGATACAGTAATCTCCATCTCAAAAACTAATATTATTATGTTTTTGAACAATTAACAGGTTCAAGTTAAATATTCTATAAATTAAGGTATTGTTTGGCAACACTGCATCTCAACAGAAACATCATTTTTTTTTTAATGATTTTTGTATTTTTATTGGCAAAACACAGGTACAATCACAGTGCAAAAGACTAATTACAGCAGCAAAGGCAACATGCACAAGACAACATTAGAAAGAAATCATCATTCCTCACACAAATATGACAAATGCTCATTTTCTTTCTTTGTTTTTTTCGAATTAGATGAGACTTGGTATTTCTAAATTTCTACCATTTGAACTTTTCCCTTGGCATCGACTTCACCGCCGTTTTCTATTTGCTCCATTGCCCCCCTCTCCTTATATCTATACCAAGATGCACACGTCAAGTAAACTCCAAAATTCAGTGTGCTGATGCCTGCTAATACCCAGTAAAAGTAGTTCAACTTGTCTCTATTTAAATTGTCGCTAGCCAGCCATCCACCAGTAACTTTGTTTACCACCTGCACCACCACAGAGCTCAAGAAGTAGCCAAATGCCACTGAACACCATGAGATAGCTGTGCCCAGCGATTTCATTCCGGTCGAGCTCTCTGCGTAGAAAAATTCTAGCAGTCCAACTAATGTGAACATATCAGCTGCTCCAAAAATGGCGAATTGGAAACCAAGCCATAAGAAACTCATTGGCAGGGGCTCAGTAGAGTCAACCATGTTGTGTTCGATAGCCACCGACTTGCGCCATGTTTCCACAACTCCAGAAACTGCCATGGAGATGACTGAGAGCACTAGCCCGACTCCAACGCGCTGGAGGTGTCGAATTCCAGTTGGAATCCCTGTGATCTTTCGAGCAAGGGGTACAAAGAAGCGTTCGTATATTGGGATCATAACAAAAATGAATAGCAGGGGGATTACTGGTAGTGAGGGGCCAGGAACTTTAAAGCCAAAGACGTTTGTGTCCATGGTGGTGCTTTGCTGGACCGAAAAAGTTTGGAGCTGAGCTAAGCATGTGTTCATGAAAACTGTGCTAAGTATAACTGGAAGCATGCGAAGCAAGATCTTTGTTTCTTCAACTTGTGTCACTGTGCATAGCCTCCAAGGTCCATGGTTGATTGATGTTGATGCACAGTCAGCAGTGTTTGAGATCGCTGCCCGGTCCAAGAACCTGGAATTTGGCAGAAATACATGTGCTTTAGCATCCCGTTGTGGTTATGATTTGTTGCAACAAAGTTGACCATTTTATATTTTTATACCTGAATTGGCCAGTCCTCGGAAGAATTTCTTGTTTCACCCCCGCTTCTTTGTCATGAATTTCATGTAATTCTTCAGCCCTCTCTGGAATTGGAAGGTCGCGGTTCCGGATTGCAGCTACAAACACCTACATTTATGAACAAATTAAAGGAGAGGTTCATTTATCTAACACACCAAGACTAATGATCAGAGCGAAGGTACCGTCTCAATACAAGCTCTTTTAGGAAGTTATTACCTGTGCAATGCGTGCGAGGGGGCTTCCCTTTGGTACATTGTTCCGATACAAGGACTTGCCCATGCTTACAAAGATAATGGCGAAAAAGACTGCTATGGCACACACACCAAACCCCAAATCCCAGCCTTGGTTATCACTTAACCATACAATAACAGTGACTCCTATTATAGCTCCAACGGTGAGGCTAAGCAAGAACCAGTTGAAAAAACTAGACAATTGAATTGCCTCCTTGGGGTCGTTCTCGTCGAATTGGTCAGCTCCTAAGGATGGCAGAGCTGCTTTGATGCCACTAGTACCAAATGCAATAAGGTACAGACCGGTGAAAAGTATTGCAGATTGGCTACCATCAGCAGCCTCACACTGATCAGATGAAACGCCTTTGCAAGGAATTGGTCTTAGTTGGTGGAAGTGTGCTTGAACAGTTAGGAGGGCATATCCCTGGAAAACACAATATTTTTAAACGCTGTCTTTTTTCCAATCTTTAAGAAATATGACAAAAAAAAATCTACCCGTCATCGTAATGTGCTTTTATGCGCGCGCGCGTGTTGCCTAAAATATAAAAAAAGACGCGGCTCCTTTACTGTAGAATTGTTTTTCCTTTTTTATATTTTATTGTGGTTTGCAATATTGAGATTTTTTAAAAACTTTAATTTTATTCTTGAATTTTTTATTTATATAATTAAGTCTTCTGAAGCTGAAATCAAAACCCAATTATATATTTTTTAGAGGTAAAGATAGAATTGAAAAACAAATAACTGAAATTAAGAGCATGCTTAGTAGAAATAGAAATGGTAGTTTTAAAGTTTGTTTTAAAATTTTATTTTTATCCCTTATTTTATTTATTTATTAGATGACAGGTCGTTACAATATTAAAAATATATATTTTAGTATTAAATTTTATTTTTTTCAAATGAAAAAAGAAGAAGAGATTATTAGATTCTGTATTAGAGAGAAAGTTGCTGTTAAAAAAAATTTAAGCTATCAAAACAATATATTTTTATATCAAAAAATTTCATATAATAAGAGGGAAGTTAAGATTAGTTTTTTTTTTAAATCTTGCACCTATAAAAGCAAATTTGAGCATAAAAGTTTTTTTGTTCGGGGTTGATTTTGAGTTTTGGAATGGTTTTTTATGTTTTTAGAGGCTATAGATTAGTTTAACAAAAATTTTATGATGTTTTTTAGATATTTTATATAAAAAAGCCTCATTTTTTTATGGTTGAATTTTAAAATTAACAAATAACATGTCGTATGTATTAAGTTAGACAACATATCTTCATTTTTATTTTAACAAAAAATGAGACAGACATTGTATTATCCACCCTTTCTATTCTCAATTGTTTTTTTAATTACTATTTTTATATATATTTTTCAAAATAATTTTTGTATTTGTGTTTTGATTAATATCAATTCTCTATTATTCTTTTGGTTTATTCCACCCCTTTAAAATAAAAATTATTTTTTAATTATATAGAGTGCATTTAATATTTTTTTTGATGTTAGTGTAGTTCATTTATAATTTTTTATATATTTTATATTGATTAAAATTATTTTTTAAAATTAAAAATTTATTTTTTATAAATTTTTAATATGTGCAACTTGCATGTAATTTTTTTTTATTTTATTCTTCATGTGTGTATCAATTTTTGCTACGGATTGATCTTCATAAATAAATTCATTAAATATCACCATGTAAATGATTCATATTATAATATTAAATGCCACCATGTCATTTTTTTATATATTTTATATTGATTAAACTTATGATTCAATAAATTTATTTTGATTTATATGTTGAAATTTTTTAGAAAATAACCTGGATACCCAAGATTTTTTTTAAAATAAAAACATTCACCTTGTTATATCTAGTTAATTTAACTAGATGATTGATAGCTTGGTTTACTTAATGAAATCTAATTTAAACTTGAGTAGAACAATTAGAAACGAGATAAAATATACATATTTACACAAATTTCGTTAAATGACGCGGCCTGTTGTCTGCATCGTATTCTATCAAGTTCGGAAATCGTGGCACATGCATGCAAGCCTTTTTTCCAATAAAATAGGCAAAATGATAAGAATAATTCACGATTCTTAATTAGAAGTTTGACACTTCATGATTTTCCAATGATAGCATAATTGATTAGAAATGTATGGCCATGATTAGGAGATTAATTGATAAACATACCAAGAACTCCACGCATCCAAACAAGACACAAGTCTTGAATCTTGTCCAATAGGTATCACATATGAATCCTCCAAACAGCGCCGCTAAGAAAGAAGTACCAACGAAGTTGGTAAGTGTAGTGGCAGATTTGGTTAGGCTGAAGTTCATGTACCCAGAAAAATAAGTCATCAGGCTCGTAATCATACAGACGAATGCCATGTTTTCTAGTCCCTCCACAGCTGCGCAAATTCACCAAAACTAACATAATTTAGCTCATAATCTGGGAAGCAAATCCACTTTTTTGCACATATGCATGCGCAGGCGCTCACACGCACACACAGAAGTAGACACACATGCTTGTAGCAATTAACAACATTCTTACTGTATACAAAGAATGCAGCTCTGTTGCCTCCTAGCCTTCTTTCTGGCTTGGATTCGATTTTAACATCTCTTGAGATGCCCTGTTGAGGGAAAAAAAAAACACTCTATAAATAAGTTTCCAAAGAGAGTACAATACGCAATACTAGAATGTAAGGGAAAAGTGAGCAAACAAAAAATGAACTAGACGGTTTAATTAGCCATCAGAAAGACAATCCATTGGCTCTTGGATCATTGAAGAAAGGTTGTATATATACACAAGACTAGAAATAATTCAGCTGACTTTACCATTTTGTTGAGTCCCTTTTGTGTGGAGGAAATGTTGCCTGAGAAGAGATGGTATGATCTAAAACCATACACTTAGATGTGTGTATATATATAGAGAGAGAGAGAGAGACAGACAAGTTGAGAGATATAATCCTACTGCCTAGCAACCAGAACGAAAAGGAATCAAAAGGCATACAGTAGTTTGAGCAACATTTTAGGTAGGTTTTGTTTCTTATGATACCTCCCCATCTCTTCCTATACTCTGACTAATTTGCTACCTGGCAACCTGTATTGTTTAATGCCTCTCCTGAATTTGTTGGCATGTTCCTGTTCGCGAGGGATTTGAGTGTTTTAATATATATTCCACAAACCATCCTCTTGTAATTGATTATATATGTGAGTGAGTCGTCTGGATCCTGAGAGAGATTTTATTGGCTTTTACGTTTTTATGGAATTTGTATGTACGAGGACCTACACATGAAGATGGATACCACCTCTAACTTGGAAACTTTGAATTCCTAGGTCATGGATATATTTTATAGATAAGCTCCTCTATTCTCCATTCCTTCTTAACATGTGACAATTCCCGGACTCATTTATGCATCTAATACATCTTCCCTTCTCGTGAAAGTCTGGTTTATTCGAACGAAACTCTCCTTTTAATCGATGTATTTAACAAATTTGAGTGCAATATCCGAAACTTAGAGCTTTAACTCTTGAACTTAAACATAGGAGATGTATAGGACTTCGCGTATAAGAGCTTATACAAAAGGATGAACACCATCTTTAATCTAAAAACCCTAATTATCAAGCAATGAATCCATCTTTTATACAAGAACATCTCTTTTCTCATCTCTTTTTAATATAAGATAGTTAATGCTTCTTCTACATAACTTCTTTTTTATTAATACACACGGTTATTATATATATAAAAAAGATAGCTAATGCTAACATATACACTCATGAGAATAATAACATAAAAATGATGAGTATTGGCTGCTGATACAATGATGAGTTAGTTAGGCAAAAGAAAAACTGGAATCACAGCTATATTTGAAGCACTTAGCTTGCAAAGGCTTGCTCAAGTGACGCTTATGACGTTCTAAAATTCTCTTAATGAAGTAAACCCTCAGCTTCTCAGTACCATTGGGTCATGTGTATGTCTCATACATAAGCTCCCCTCTTTTCAATCCTGTTTTAATATGGATTATTTGCCGACCTATATATATATATATATATATAGACACACACACATCTAATAAATCTCTTACATGTGAGTCCGATTCATTTTGAATACAACTTTCTCCGATGTAAGTTTTTAACGATTTGAGTGCGACATTCACTTCGCTCTCTGAGCATCCAAGAAGAAAAGAGACCAGGTCATTTGAGAATTTATTCAATAAACTGTCTTGTGTGGTACTAGATTGTGAACTTGATGATAAACTAGTCTGTAAATCTAATTATAATAGGGTTTATTTAGTCTATTCCAAGCGTGGTAGGACGATATTATCTTTGGGATAAATTAATCCATGCAATTTTTCAATGGTATGCGCAAAGGATTGGCTCCTTGATCCAAGGTAGAAATCTTATGTTGGATGAACATTTTTGGCAAAATCGACGACACTAGAGGAGTCTTGATCATAAAGGGTTTATCTTAATGTTGTCATGGAAATATATCAAACATTGATCACCAGAATTGAATATCTAATTCGATAATTTCCAAAAAATTAATTATAATGCGATTTATCCATTATCAAATTTATAGTTTTTAAAAGTGAATAGGGTGATGTATATCAATAAATTTAAATTTAATAAAAATTACAGACATGTCAAATAAATTTTATAATAGATATAATTTTTAATTTTATTATTGAATCAAGCTAAAATTTTATGAATGTATTATTTTACTGACTCATTTCCTTGCAAAATTAACTAGCTAGTTGAATTTTTTTTATTTAGATTTTTAAATTTTATTTTTTTTAGTTTTAACTAATTATGTTAATTAGTTTATCACCTAATTAGATTGTTTTTATGTTATTTCAAAATAATTTTAAAAATTATTGAATTTAATAAAAAACCCCAATAATTTACAGCTATTTTTTTAAAAAAACTTATAATTATCAATTCTTTATTTTACTATCTGTTGTGCCATAAAATTTATCTTTTGATAATAGCAATCAACGTATTTTATTGAAAATATATTTGAAAGTGTGGTAGCTTCTATTTTTAAGTAGCTTTTAAAAGTATATTTGCCTTGAAAATGCAAGATGGTGTTTTTTTCATTGTTAATAATTTTGACATGTTGATGTTTTTTTTTTTAAATATCTGAAAAAAATTATTTTAATATATTTTAAAAATACACATTACACCACACACATAAGAGATTAGACGATTCTCATACTAAAGATTAGACCATTCTCACACTTTTAGAGACAACCAAATGCACTATAATTATTGGATGATAGAAAATTTTTGCATCCTTGTGACCATATCATATTTTTCAATGGAAACGAAGTCAATTAAGGATTTATAAAGCTTATGTAATCAATTAAAAAGAAAAATAAAACAAAATGCAGATCATAATGATAAAGTCTAAATTTAAGATATGTAAATAAAATATTATTTAATATTTAAAATAGTAGTTATAAAATAGTATTTAATATTTGAAATAATAGTTAATTAATATGTTGAAATGCTGGGATTTTCTTTTCTTAATCCAAGCAACTCCAAACTTATAATAAAAACTGGAGTACTTGTAAAAACAATTTCAATTAGAGGACTTAAATACCCTTCAATAATAAAATTAGTATATTAATAAGAAAGGTATTAAATGAATTAAGACGATAAATAACTTAAAATAATCTTAAATTCAAGAAAAAATATTTGTTTTTTCTTGAAAATGTAGTTTTGCCATTTGGTTCTTGTTCTTTGTTCTTGTTCCAATCCTTAAACTGTAGTACAAAACATGTGATGTACAAGTTTTCAAGTTCTATTTGGTCTCTTATGCAGCGGTATCTCCCCTCCAGAGCCTAGACATAGTTTGTCATCTTTAGGATAGTTTAATCAAGGAGGATTCCTCACTCGTGAAATTGTGATGACAGCAGGTTTAATTATTAGTTTAGTGATAATATAATTTTGTATTTGATAGTGTGGTTATTTTTAATATCAACATTAAAAAAATACCTTAAAAAATATAAGATGAGCGCTCTTTGAAAAGTAGAAGTTACTAAAACGAAAAAAATAATAATCAAAGATTTAACAAAGAGTATGGTCTGTCCCGAGAGGTGGTAAGATTAGTCTCTCGGCAGAATTCAGTCGAGGAGGTGGTTGAAGGCAAATAAAATAATTCGATTGGTAGCGGACAGTATTACATAGATTACCTTTCGACAAGTTGCTCACATAGGCACGGCAGAAGCGAAGTCAGAATCAAACTGATTTGTGGGGTAGCCATAGAGATTCTTTGACTCGAGTGTCGTTTATCACGTTGAGAGCAGCCATAGAGTGGAGACAAACCTTTTCTACAAAATAAACTTTGAAATACAATACTCTTATTATTTTTTTAATATGAATAGCGAGCTACTATATATAATTTAATTGAGTGTGCTGGTATCTTTTGTTTATTATTATTATTATTATTACAGGGTATTCGAGTTTTTGGTGGGTGGGCCCTCAATTATCATAAAATCTCAAACTTTCTTTCAAATTAAAATTAAAAAAAATACTAAATATTATTATAACAACACTAGGTAGGGGAATTCATGTTTCGTCCTCACAAATCATTCACCAGAAGCGATTAGTTTATTTTTTTAATTTCAAGTTTATTAGATTAAATTTTATAATTTATTTTAATATAATTTTTATCTCAATATCATAACTATATCATAATTATATCATAACTCTAGTTGCAATGAATTAATCTGATTAACTCTGATTTTTATTTTATTTTAATTATTTTTTTCAATTTAATGTTTCAATGTTGGTTTAATAAAAAATTAAGATATTAAGCATTGTAATTTTATTTTAGTTTATCGTCTATCAAGCTATTGTAACAAATTTAAATGTGATAATGTATCTTGGTGTTTGAGATATCTTTTCAACCAAATTTTTTTAAAAAATTGAATTTATTTTGATACAAATTATTTTTTTATAGTTTTTAGTTATTTTGATGCACAAAAATAAAAATTTAAAAATATTTTAAAAAATAAATACTGTCATTACCACAAAGTTGACCTTAATTCCATAATCAGCAGACAAAAGTGTCATCGAAAATTTGGAGCCCAAGATGGACACTATAATCTTCAAATTGGGTTATCGGCATAGGGCTCACCGTAGAAGGAAAAAACAAATCAAAATAGGTGCCACATTTGGACTTTAAAACATACGAACACAAGAAGAAGGCCTGGATATCTATATAGGCCATCTGTGCAATGATAAATGGGTCGTATCCTAAAGGCATGTTGCTCAGCCTCATCGTTTCAGGGTCCAAATCAGTTACCCTCGTTCCTCGAGTCCATGTCTAAATCTCAGCTCAGCTCCCTTACTCGATCAGTTTACTGACAAATCTTATGTTACATTTTCGTTGTTAGTGGAACTTATAATAATCCTCTGTTAATTATGAAATCTGGAAATTCAATAGGGAAGCCTTAATGATTATAAGATGGGGATGCTACAACACATAAATTGTTATTCATTCATTAGTGGTTTACTACTGATGTTATCAGTTGATGCCAAACAATCTTCGCGGTGATGGCAGCAAAAATAATAATATAAATTATATTTTAATAGTTTAAGCTATTAAATTAAAATGATTTTTTATCTTAGTATCAAGTTTTAATAATTAAAAAATTATAAATTCAAATATTATTATTTTTATTTATTTAATAAAAAATTAAATATAAAATAACATCAGTATTTGTAAGTTTTGAATTTAAAATGTTTCTAGTTAAAGAAATATTTTAAAAAATAATATAAATTATATTTTAAAATTTTATTTAATAACTTAAGTTATTAGATTGAAATAATTTTTTAATAAATTATTATAGAGATTTTATTTGGTTTTGAAGTTTTTAAATTAAGCTCTCAAGGGATTAGAGTTGTTGCTTTTCTCCGTTGAGGCGGATTTGGCAGAGATGATGATTCCAGGGGTGGGAACCATTATGTTTCGAGCATATACCGTAAATCCTTCATGGAAGTAAATGAAGGCAGCACAGAAGTTACAGCTGCTTCTGCTGCTGTTGTCTTTCAGAAGACGACTTTCGCTGAAAAGATGGACATTGGAAGACAAGTCCGAGGTGATTCTCTTCATTGGCCCGGTGCTCAGTCCCTGGCACGGTTGTTAAATCTTCATCACAGCAAAACAAAACACGCGAACCAGTGCTAGTAGACTCGCGTAAAACCGTAACAAGCATTGCTGTTTATTTCATTATTGTATTTTGCCTTTGCCATGGTGCCTTGCCTTCCCCGGGGTGCTGACTTGTTTTTTTTCTCATTGTACATTTGCTATGTGGTTTTTCTTTTTCTTTTTCTTTTTTTTTTACAAACTTATAGATTTTACGGATCAGCTTTTTATCATGTTACATCACCAAAATAATCTATTGTAACCTTGAAAGATTACGAGAGAAAAGGTTGATGCTTATGTCATCTTGAGTTACTTCCGTTCATAAAACAACCATTCTTTAACACTTGTATTAGTGAAATGTTATTCTAGGAATGCTAAATGATTCATTTACTGTACTTACAGCGTTTAACTTAGGGTTTATTTATATCAAGACCCATCATAAATTTATTGGTCAACTAAAACCATGTGAGTTTAGTTTAAAAAATAAAAAGTTCTTTAAATTAATTCAGTTGAATCTCATCTAAATTAGACCAGGCTAACTAAATTTAATTGAATCAATTGGAATTTAAGTTTATTGATCAGTTCAAAATAAAATTCATATAGATAAAATTTCAAGTCTGATTTAACAATCAAAAAGTGTAAAATCATATCTATAATTTGCATAGTACATCTTGATCAATTCAATTGTTTTTTTATGAATTTCGATACAAAATTTTTATAGCTTATTTTGTCCAACAGGAAGAATTCTATTAATTTTTCTATGAAACTTTTTTTATTGAATATGATTTAAAAAAGTTTTAAATTTACTAGTATTTCACTGATTAATAATTCAATATTCCAGATTTTTATTAAATGAAAAAGAAATCCATCAAGATAAAAATACTATAAACGAAAGTTATGGAAGGGAAATGAATGCTTTTTTTCCCGATTTTTTTTTTATCTCTGAATTTTAAATAAATCTACTTCATTCGTCAACTCCATAATATCTATCCTTCAACTCTATAAGATCTATCCGGAGATAAATATCGATGCTTTTAACTCTAAAAGTTTGTCGTTCCTAAGGAGACAAAGCAGCTGAGTGTAGATCTTATCCTGATGAAATTTGGCAGTCAGCTATTTGCTTTTAATTTAAGATGTCTTCGGCGCTGAAAAATCTGGCACATTCTGTATTTAAGATCATGCGAAAGTGAATCCTGATGGATTTAGCCTGTTCAATCGAATTACTAGAAAATTTAATTGAATGAACGAGTTGAGTATTTCATCTGCAAGTTCAACATAAAATCCAGCTTAACAAGCTGGAATCATGGATTTCCCGAGTAAATCGAGTTCAATAACTGTAGATATATGAGTTATTAAAAAACGTCGTCGCTCGATGAAGACACGTGCTGTGGCTCCTATAAAGAGAACAGAAGAATCCACCACCGTCCTCGGATTTGTAATTTGCTTGACTTTGAAAAGCAAGCATTTAGTGGTTTTCTTAACGAGAAAGGTACGAACCATCCTTCGTTGAACTGAGGAGAGAGATTACAAGAACTGTATTTTTTTCACCCTGCATCGCTCAATTCCACGCACAAGTAACACAGCCAAACCCAATGGATCTCCGTGAATCGATCAGGAACCAAACCGACGTAGCATTGAGCCTCTCCAAGCAAATTCTCTTAACCGAATCCAACAACTCCAACTTGGTGTTCTCGCCGCTGTCAATTGAGGTGATGCTCAGTCTCATCGCCTCCGGGTCCAAGGGCAGCACACTTGAGCAGTTGCTCTCCTTCCTCAAGTCCAAGTCCAGCGATCACCTCAGCTCCTTCTCCTCTCAGTTATTGGCGGTTGTTCTCACCGACGGGAGCGCCAGTGGTGGGCCACGACTGAAGTTCGCCAATGGCGTTTGGGTGGATAAGTCCCTCTCTCTTAAGCCTTCTTTCACGCAGGTTGTGGGCAGTAACTATAAGGCTGCGACTAATCAAGTTGATTTCCAGACCAAGGTACACGATTACTTTCTAGTAACCCATTTTTTTCAGCTTTACAAATTACAATAATTTTGTTGTTAGGAACTTGAAAGGATAAATCGATTCTTTTCTTTTCATTTAGTCTTCAAGTGATTGTAATTTATCAGTAGGAGTAAGCCATGTGTATTAATGTTTTCAAAATTCCAGGACTGATTCCTTAGGTAGGTCTAATGTTGCTGTTTTCGTACTAGTTATTGATGTTCCAAGTAGATGCTAATAGCCTTAATGTTGATGTTTGTGGTGGTGGTGGTGAAGGCTGTTGAAGTGACCAATGAAGTTAACACTTGGGCTGAAAATGAGACCAATGGCCTTATCAAAGAGGTTTTGCCTTCTGGGTCAGTTGATAGAACGACAAGGCTCATCTTAACAAATGCACTCTATTTCAAAGGAGCTTGGAATGAGAAGTTTGATGCATCAACCACAAAAGATGATGATTTCTACCTGTTGAAGGGGGGCTCGGTTCGTGTGCCGTTTATGACTAGCAAGAAGAAGCAATTTGTATGTGACTATGATGGTTTTAAAGTCTTGGCTCTTCCTTATAAAATAGGGGAAGATAAACGCAAGTTCTCTATGTACTTGTACCTTCCAGATGCTAAAGATGGGCTGCAAGCTTTGGTTGAGAGAATGGCTTCTGAATCTGGATTCTTAGATCGCCACCTTCCACCAAAACAAGTAAAAGTGGATGAATTTAGGATCCCGAGGTTCAAGATTTCCTTTGGGTTTGAAGCTTCCAACGCTCTAAAGGGACTAGGATTGGTGTCGCCTTTCTCTAATGAAGCAGACTTGACTGAGATGGTAGACTCTTCTGCAGGGCAGGGCCTGTGTGTTTCAAGCATATTCCATAAATCATTTATTGAAGTGAATGAAGAAGGCACAGAAGCTGCGGCTGCTTCAGCTGGTGTTATAGCATTGAGAGGTATTGACTTTCCCACTAACTTTGTTGCTGACCACCCATTCCTTTTCTTCATCAGAGAAGACATGACTGGAGTGGTAATGTTCGTAGGCCACGTCCTCGACCCCTCACCGGCCAATTAATCTTCCATACTGGAGAACTCGTGTGTACGTGGATCAAAGCCTAACAAATATAACTTTAATTTACTCGTGGCTGGTTATTGTAATGTGTTCGGCCTTTCCTGTGGTGGTTTGATGCAGGATTGTGTCCTACTGTTTTGCTTTGAAGGAGGTCTTTTTCTCAATAATAGATTGTATGGATATGACAGATTAATATGTTATGTTTGGATTCATCTTTTGCTTGCAGCCACGAAAACAAAAGATGTGAACTTTACTTGCATGAGGTGAAATTAATTAGATTATCGTTTTGAATGAGGTGAAATTGATAGAATGAAATCATTTATGGATCCGTTAGATCGTCTAGAAAAGCTTGGGTATGAGTGTTTTTATATGGATCCGTTAGCTGAGGTTTTGGGCTGCAGATTCAACCTACGGAGGCGTTGTTGTCCCGTCGCAATATTACAAGTTCTAAGCTTACTCCATTAATCCTTTATCCAAGTAAATGCAGTTTAGCTGCTGTGGCAGATGGCTTTCCCTACCAAGATAGACTTTGTAGCTGACCATTCATTCCTGTTCACCATTAACAAAACAGGGTGCAACGACGTTGCTGATTTTGCCCAAGTGCTCGAGCCTGCCACCGCAGGCAGATTAAAATCTTTCTGCAGCGCGTTTAAGTACATCAAGCTAACTGACAGTTTCTATAACTCATCTTTGTTTTTATTTTCTTTTATTTTCATTAACAGATTGTATTTTCGAGTGGAATTTTACATGTATTCAGTCATTTATACATATTCAGACATACAAGCTAGTTTGGTGGTGACAGTAAGATCGATGCGCCAAAAACCTTATAAAGCTACTGTACATAAGATCAAGTAAATGGAATTTAAAAATCCTGCATTTGATTGAAAAACTTAGCAAAAGGATGAACAGTTGATCGATGTTGCTATGATTTCGCCCATTTGGATGGCTTGCTCCGATGCAACTCGTTAATCTAAGTTCCGTTGAAGTTCAGAAAATTGCTTAGTAGAAAGTTTTCTTCAATTCTAAATCTTGCTGAGCTGACAGGAAGAAGCAGAGAAGTAAAACAGATACACAAGCAAAACCAGGGGCTAAGCTGCGTTGTGGAGAAGGGGAGCCATTGCCTCCCTTAATTTTTCTAACTTCTCCTATTTCTGAACCCAAAAGCAGATATTCTTACAAAGATGAGATTCTCCCTCCTTGAAATGAAACCAAAACCTAAAACAAAACATATCATTCAAGAGCAGCTGCGCCGCCTGGGACTAATTGAAGGACCTTGCATGGCAGTTTGACGTCGAGTAGTTGCGTTCTCTAGGATCTTTCGGCTTCACATCACGAATTGAATGGGCTATGGAAACAGAAACAAGAATTGCCCCCAAGCACAACACGGCGTAGCACTGGCGAACCACCCTTCCTAGCAATCCCTGAAGCACTGTATCCATCTCTTCGCTCTTAAATATTTGCTAATCTCTATGTATATAGAATGTAAGCGAACCGATATTCTAGCGCTATACACACACGTGTAAAAACAGAACACGGGTGGGATGGGATGGGATGGGTTCTAGTTGTCGTTTTGCATGCTACTCGTCTTAATTTGCTAAACTTCTAACACGACAGCAAGCTTTGTTTGTGCTTTGTTTCGTTTATGTTCTTATATTAATAATTTAAAAAATCAAAGTAAGTTTGTGAAAGCAACAAAAAAAAATTCTGTTTTTTTTTCTTATTTCCTTGTTTTTAAATAATTATAAGGTTAATTTGATTTTATGTCTTTGTATCACGGTCTTAGAATACTACCCGAACTGGTAGATTGACATGTGACCTCTATATAATCTGGAGCTTAGATTAAGTAAAAAATAAAAGAAAAATTGATTCATAAAATTCAGGTTAATATCAATCTCAAAAAAACTTCGTTAAAATTTGTTGATTTTTTAATTTTTTTCAAATAATATTTTTTTATTTTCTTATAAAAAAAAACTGGTCACATGTGACATATAACTTGCTCCGAGGATCATATTTTTAAAGTATAAGGTAATTTGTTAGGAATCAACAATTATTTTTTATCATTTCTTTCACTTATTAATAAAGTTTTTCTTCAAAATAAATGAAATAAAAAGCTAATCAGCTCATAAGGATAATTTATAAATAAAAAATATTTTGGAAAGAAATGACTAAACTCGTATATAAAATGAGATTTAACCCTAATTATCAACTTAAAATTGTTTTTCATGTTTGCATGCGTAGAGAGAGCACGAGGGGTCCATCGACTTCCATGGCCTTGGACCGGACTAATATGTGTTGATGGGCTAGTTAAGTGTTAGCTTTTTGATTAGCTTCTATTGTTTAGTTGGGTTCGGTGTCCTCCTTTTGTACCTCCTGGGCCTAGTGCCTTCCAAAGAAAGGTGTTCCTTTTGAGGGGAAAAAAATTACATGGCTTGCTAGTTTTGGGATCGTAATTAGCTAGTGTACATACAGATATATATATATATATATATATATATATATATCATGACCAATTAATATTATATGGTAATTAATTGTAATATAAAATAGCAACCAGCATAAGCATCCATTATTCAAATCATTTCAAAATTTCTTAGACTGGTTCCTAGGTAAAGTCAAATTAATCAGAAATTATTGATGCTACATTTTAACCCTTGTTATTTTTAAACTTGACTCGAGTTAAGTGTTTGGTCAATTAAGTTATGAATCGAATTATGAAGTTTAATTAAATTTAATGATTATATTTTTATTTACTGATTAGAGAATTTATCAGTTTATGTATCATTTTATTATTATTAAGGAGAATTAAGCAGTTAGGCAACGCCTTTAATGGTCTCAAGGTCCTAAGACTTCCTCATGCGGCTTTTCTTCGACACTTTTGCAAAGTTTGATAAGTTATAACCTATATCAGATAAATTAAATTGAGAGTAAAATATGCTAAAATCATGGTAAAGCTCACGAGTCATGTGGCTAAAAGGTTAAGTAAACGGAATTTTTTTTTTTAAAAAAAGAACTTTTAAATTAAAATCAAGGAGGAAAGGTTGAATTGCTAAAATCTACAATTGCATGCCATTTTTCTCTTAACTCAGAAAATCATGAGCTTCTGTTTGCATAGCTTGAAATATGCCTGGGTCGCCTGCAAAAATGTTGTTTCACGTTGCCCTTACTCTATGTTCACAAGTCTGAGTTGACTAGCACATTAATTTCAATTCCGAGGCACATGTTTCTGATCCAAATTCAAGGCACGTCTTTTGCTTCTTCGATCATATGAATCATTGCTTCAAAGATATCAATATCATCGAAGGTGACGGTGGAAAGAAAAGGGGGCACGTACGTCACAAGTCTTATTTTCTCTTAAATTGCTCTGGTGAAATTTAGATTCAGATCTTATGCACTGGCGTATGTTTGTTTTAGTGTTTAAAAAATGTTTTTAAAATATATTTTTTTTGGTTAAAATTGCCTATATAGTAAGCACCAAGAAGGCAGGAACCAATCTTTTGGAGTGGGAAAATGCACAGTTATACAGCAAGATCTGGGGATTGATCAAGTAGGTTGAATGGCGAATTAATGCGCAAATCCAAGTTTTTATTTAAAAAATAATAATGAAAAACTATTATGTTAAATAAAAATAAAAATAATATTGTTTTAATCTTCTTCTTTTTTAAATAAGTTTTTCCACAAGCATGTCATGAGTGAGGTTCGGGGATCATGAAGAACCAAATTGACCTCGGGGGGAATGTTCTACAGTTTGTATTCTTCCGGGAATAGATATAGTATGTTCGAAAGATATTAAACAGAACACAACACAAAATATGAGGGGTGCATAAATATTATTCTTAAGGATATATATTTACACACACACACACACAAGGTTATCCTCCATTAAAAAAAAAAAAGCAAGAACAAAATAAAGTAAAAAATCCAGCAAGTTCCAGAGAATAAATATACTTTGTTTTCTCGGCTCTCATAATCTGCAAGAGTGGAGGGTAATTAGTTCAAGAAAAAAGAGCAAGTTTTCTTGGCCTCGGGTAAGGCAACTGTTACAATGGTTTTAAATTAAGGGAGCAGTTAAGGAATTAAACACAGCAGCTACAATGGTTTTTAAATTAAGGGAGCAGTTAAGGAATTAAACACAGCAGCTACAATGGTTTCTAAAGAGCTGTTAAAGAATTGATTCATGCAGCTGCGCTGAGAGCTGCTACCAAATTGATTTGCAGAGTATAAAAAATTACGGTTAATCAAAAATAAATTATTATAACAAAAATTTTAAAAATATACGCGTTGTCTCGTGCGTTGAGGCAACGCAAAGATTTTTTTTTGGCTTGGCACAAGCTTATGCATGCAATCTCACTACACTTTTCTATATAAATATCGCTTGTACATTAGATAGTTATTATATATATCAAAGAAAAAGAAGCAGAATCCTAAAATCTTATAAATTATAAGTAAACATATATTTAATATATTAAATAGAATTAAAACTTGAAAACTAGTAAAATTGACGAAACTTGATAAAATCAAACTGATTTTATGAGTTTGAAAAAAATATAAAATTATACATTATAGCAATTTGTAATTTAATATTTTTATTGTTTTAAATTTATATCTTATAAAACTTATGTAAACTGATAATTAATAACTTGATTTTTTTACTATAATTATTATAATTTTTTTAAAAGATACAAATTATTTATAGATTTTATTTTTATAAAATTAAAATAATTATTTATTTTTCACGATTTCTTATATAAACTATTCGTACATCAATTGATATATTACACTATTTTAGCTAGAAAATAAATAGAATAAAAAATATAAATTAACATGCTTGATTTTTAGAGTAATTAATGTTAAATGATCTATCAAAACTTAAAGAAACTGGTTTCTTGTAAATAATAAAATAAATGAGTTGATTTATCGTAGAGAAATTAATATAAATTATATGTAGCTATTTAGATTTTTTTTATTGTTTATTATTTATTTTTATTGTATTATATTGTTAATTACTATTTGATTGAAATTATCAATATATAATTAATTAAAATAATTTATTTATAATTTTACAATTTAAATTTATATTGTATATTTTATATCATGTTAAAAAATATTTTTAACAACGTTATATGTGTATTTAACGTGGAATAAAATTATTTTTTGTTTAATTATTTTAGTTTAAAAATAATATTTTTTAATATAAAATAATTTTTTTAAAAATAATATCTCGAACTTTATTATTATTTTCAATTTAGTAATGATCTCTCTAGCCTTGTCAATACCACGGCGAGCAACATGATGATCGCAAGAAACTAACTCTGTGGGCGGCGCAGCATGATTGCCACAACACTACGGGAAAGAAAAAAAAGAGTTTGACATGATGTTGGCATCATCCATATATATATAAACACATACGTTTCAGATAAGCTTGTCCCCTGTCTTTGTTTTCCTTTTTCTTTTTCTTTCTGGTGTTGGATGGGACTCGAGAAAGAACCGGCCACCATGGGAGAAAAAACCCTCAGTCGTCCCTGTTCTTGGTGCTTGATTGGCGAGTAATTATTGAAGGCATGATTTGACACTTTAACAAGACAAGAATTACAGGATTGTCTGGCAAGTCATACAATCGAGAGTGATTGCGAGGCTACTTGCTCGGTAAAATCGACGAGATCGTCGGGGAACTATCAAGATGTGTGTGAACAAAGAGCATGGTTTCTTTACAAATACTGCATGACTTTATCTGTGCCTACTGATATACTCTACGTGTTTTATGAAAGTATTTTTTAATAATTTAATATTTTTATATGATAAATACATTTTAAAACAGATTAAATATAAGTTTCATGACAAAAACAACCTTCGACGATTGAGTGAACAAAAAACTCTTGAAGCCATGCGAGCAAGGGAGAACTTATTGTAGTACATTTAACCACTTTGACTAATGGAACTTGGTTGGATCATGTATCGTACTACCACCAAACAAAAAACCTCAAAGGGCCATACGAGAACCTAGCTTTTGGACCCGGTTGGTTTAAAAAGTTGGACTCTGCTGTTTTAGTAAGGGTCCAATTTACTGTGAAAAAAAGAGAATATATAGCTGGGAGTCTGCTGTCTACTGTTCAAAAAGATATTTCTGATAGTCATGAATTTAGAAAAACATGATATTTTTTTTCTACAACAATCATGGAAATTAAAATTATTTTTCATAGCTTATAATAGGCATTCAATTACATTATATTCGAGGTATCCTAATTATAAAATAATAATTTTATTTTATTCAAATTAAAAATTGTCATAAAAAATTATATTGTTAACTAAAAAATATTATATTATGTCTACAATAAAAATTAAATTTACAAGACAGACTAGACATGAAAATATATAATATAAAAATAATTTTAATTACTTACATTGTTAAAAGTACTTGTGTGTGTATACATAAAAAAGTTGTATTGTTTATATTTTTATTTAAAAAAAATGAAAAACCTATATATAAAAAAAAACCATAAAAAAACTCCATATTGTGTTTTCCATATTCAATACAAGTTTAAGAACAAAAGGAGAATTAAAAAGGAAAATTAATGGTAGGAAGCAGAAAAATGAATATATAATTGCTACATGTTAATAATAATTTTTATTTTAATTTATAAATTTATTCTTTTTATTTTTTAATCCTTAAACTAAAGAGAAGAGAGATAAATTGGCACAAAAACAATAAGAAAAAATGGTTAATTAAAATCAGTTTTGAAAATAAAAAGGGTTTATCACTATGTAGATGATTTTGTTTGACGAAAAGAGTTCTATGACTATGTTATTTAGTCTTTAATTTTCTTGAAATGATAGCTATAAGCTTGTAAAGTTCTATCAATTTGAGTCTTTTTTGTTTTTTCAACTTGTTTTTGGATTGCTTAATTTTATAAACAAATTTATTTAAGAATTTAAAATGTCGTTTAGTGTTTTTAGATAAAAACAATTAAAAAGTAAAATTTTGAATAAAAAATCATTTATTCTAATTTTTCAAGCACCTCTGTGACGGTCGAATTCTCATAAAAAGATGATAGGTCGTATGTTGTAGCAAATGATTTTCTATCTAGATTTGCTATGAATATACTGTTTAATGTTCAAAAAGATATTTTTGATAGTCATGAATTTAGAAAAACTTGATATTTTTTTTTCTAAAACAATACTTGGAAATAAAAATTATTTTTCATAAAAAATAAAAATCATAGCTTATAATAGGCATTCAATTACATTATATTCGAGGTACTCTAATTATAAAAAAATTAATGTTATTTAAATCAAATTAAAAATTATCATAAAAAATTATGTTATTAACTAAAAAATATTATATTATGTCTACAATCAAAATTAAATTTAGGATACAAACTAGACATGACAATATATAATAAAAAAAATAATTTTAATTACTTACATTACATTGTTAAAAGTGCTTTATAAGTTGTATTGTTTATATTTTTATTTTAAAAAATAATGAAAAACTTATATATAAAAAAAATCATAAAAAAACTCCATATTGAGTTTTCCATATTCAATACAAGTTAAGAACAAAAGGAAAATTAATGGTAAAATACAAAAAGAAAAATATATGATTGCTACACATCAATAATAATTTTTATTTTGATTCATAAGTTTATTCTTTTTATTTTTTAACCCTTGAATTAAAGAGATGAGAGATAAACTAGCACGAAAACAATAAGAAAAAAAATGGTTAATTAACACTAGTTTTAAAAACAAAAAAGATTTATCATGATGTTAGAGGATTTTGTTTAACAAAAAGAGTTCTACAATTATGTTATTTGGTCTTTAATTTGCCTGAAATGATAGTTATGAGCCTGTAAAATTCTATCAATTCGGGTTGATTTTTGTTTTTTCAACTTGTTTTTGGATTACTTGATGTTATAAATAGATTTATTTAAGTATTTAAAATGTTGTTTAATTTTTTTTGAATAAAAATAATTAGAAAGTAAAATTTTGAATCAAAAAATCATTTATCCTAATTTTTCAAGCACCTTTATGGCAATCAAATTCCCATAAAAAGATGATAGGTCGTATGTTGTAGCAAATAATTTCCTAACTGGTTTTTCTTTTATAAAAAAAAAAAAGAAAGAATAAGCACGAACAAAAGGTCTTTCATCCTCTATAAAAAAAAATGGTTTAGACATGTGAGCCTATCACGAGCTCATAACCCAAGCTTGATGGATAACCCAAGCTTGCACGTGCAAGCTTTTTTTTATTGGATGTTTAAAGAATTTCTCTTGTTCACTTGATTTTTTTATTTTATCTTTTTTTTTTTCAATTAAATTCTTTAATATTAGTTTTTTTATTGAATTTTATTATTAAAAAATAATTAGTTATAAATAAAATTTTATATTTTTTTATTATATAATAAAATAAAAAATAATTAAACCTAATAGAGTATATAATTCAGGTTGCAGGTTTCGCAAGTTGATTAGGTTAATATGATTTTTTTTTTAAATATATCAAAATAATTTTTATATAATTTAATTTAAAACTTCAAGTAAAAAAATAAAATTTATTATATCAAATTTAATAATAATATCATAAAAATTATAATTGGTATAAATATTTTTTTTTATTCCGAGCCAGGAGATAGCACGCAAAATAATAAACCAGCAAAGTCTATAACCAAAAAGAAAAATGAAGATTAATTTGAAAAAGAACCTTAAATGACACCAAACCGAAAGCCAGTTTTGACTGGACCGTCCAATTACGTGAAAGTTCATGTCATCAACCGGATTTAAGGTATTTACTTACATGACAGTACTCGATGGATGGGAAAATATCTTCCAAAATCAGTGATTGTCTTTCTTTCTTTATTTTTTTTATGTGAGTTTTTGTTGACTATAAGAAAGTATTTGTTTTTGCTGTTTAACTTTCTTTTTTTAAAAACATTATTATTATTTTAAATGGTTTTGATATGTTAGAATTAAAATAATTTTTTTAAAAAAAATTATAAAACAAGAATACCTATCATTCTACATCCAACTTTCGCCTTCACAGTATCTTATTGCTATGATATATATACATGTAAAACCTGCCTAGATTTTTTCTTTTGCCTATCATTGGCTCGTTAGAAGATAGTTGAGTGATGAGACAGGAAGATTGTTAGAACTTGACAATGTAGAAAGAAAGCATCTCGATCCTCGAAGAATGCAGAGAAGGGTCCACAAGTACGTGCTCTGCTCATACGTCGACAAATGTTATGTTATGGCTCGGTGCTTATATGCACCTTGGACAACGACAATCTTAACGCAGTCCTAAGTTCCAAATTTTAATAATGTTCTCGTTCCCAATCTCCTTCTTATTATTCTTCTAATAGATCTTTATCTAACTGCTTAATCCTTAATATAGTTTTCGTTTGCTGCTTCTGCTAATCTATTCATTTTCTTTTCCTGGAAGGTTGCTAAAGGGACTTTCTTTCTTTTCTTCTTGTCATATTTCGTTTACAGCTACTAAAATATATTATGGTGTTGTAAGGCCTGGCTGCGATCAGTTAAGAGCAACCTGAGCAAGAGAGAGTGAAGAGTAAGCGACAAAAAAAGATGGGAGAAACAGCTCACAACCACCAGCAGCCACAGCCACCGCCACCACAAGCAGCAGCACCACCTCCATCATCACTAGCTTTTTCAAAAGGTCCCACTTGGACTCCGGCTGAGCAACTCCACCAGCTCCAGTACTGCATCCAGTCCAATCCTCCTTGGTGTTAGTTCTCTTATCTTTTTACCTTTTTGTGATTCATATGTTCTCTTATCTTGTTGCCTTTTTGTGATATATATAAAATTCTTTTGGCCTTTTTTTTTTTGGCTATTCAAATTTTGATTATTCAATTCTGAGAAAAAGTTGCTATGGTCAGTTTTTCTGTTAAAATAAAATTTATAGTTTATGCACACCACCATCTATCTCTTGCCTTTGGTTCCGATTCTCTTCTAAATTTCTGAAAGTTTTAATTATTTTTTTATCTAAATCCTGGTGGTCTTCCTGTTATTATCAACATATGTAGATTTAACAGCTAGTATTCAGAATTATTTTTGAACTGAGTGGATATTTATCAACGAAATCAAGTGTCTGATGCTTCTAATTAACCACAGATCAGACATGTCTGCTGGCTTTCCAACACTACATTGTGATGCTTGGAACTACGGTCTTAATTTCACGTACTCTTGTGACTCAAATGGGCGGCGACCCTGTACGTTTTATCTAACGTCTCAATTTTTTTGATGATTTATAGATCAATTGGCAAGTGCTTATCTTTTAATCTGGTCTTGGTGTTACCGTGAACAGGGTGATGCTGCCCGTGTGATTCAAACGTTGGTGTTCATGTCAGGAATCAATACACTGCTTCAGACAATGATTGGAACACGGCTTCCCACAGTGATGGGACCTTCCTATGCTTTTGTACTGCCAGTTTTATCAATCATCAGAGATTACGATGATGAAACTTTCTCAAAAGACCATGATGTAATAATTGTTAAGCTTACTTAATTAGTCTGTTGACTAGTTTGTTTTTAGCTGCAATCATGATTTATTCTAGTACTTCCTCGATCACCATTTTTTTCCCCGGTTGCAATGATGTGGTCGATTGCAGAGATTTGTGGACATTATGAGAACTATACAAGGATCACTGATTGTTTCTTCCTTTGTCAACATCATTCTCGGGTATAGCAAAGGATGGGGTACTTTAACAAGGTAACTTGATAATAATCTTTGTGTTAGAATTCGTTCTACTCATCTTCTTGCTTACAATTTTGTCGTTCAGTAGCAGCAGCTCGAGTTCTAGTATAGAAACTCGGCAGGTTCTCTTTATTATATTGTCTTGTGATAATTTTCCTTCTTTGTTTTGATGTTCCCAGGTTATTTAGTCCCATTACTATTGTACCTGTGGTTTGTGTTGTGGGTCTTGGTCTGTTTACGAGGGGCTTTCCACTGGTAAGTTCACTTGATGAAATGAAGAATACTGGTTGGTGAAAGTGATAGATTGATTGTAACAAATGATTTTCTTATGTTCTATACAGCTTGCCAACTGTGTTGAGCTTGGCCTGCCTATGCTGATTCTGCTAGTCACTTGTCAGGTAATATACCTTCTTCAGAATGTTTAAGTTAATTATATGGAATCCACCTGGTATGAAGATCATAAAGCCCGATGTTTGCTGCAGTATTTGAAGCGTTTCCATTCCAATGTCCATCCTGTACTAGAGATGTTTGGCTTACTCATCTGCGTTGGTATTATTTGGGCTTTCGCTGCTATCCTCACTGTTGCTGGTGCTTACAACAATGTGGGATATCAAACTAAACAGAGTTGTCGCACAGACCGATCATATCTTGTATCATCTTCTCCTTGGTATTGGTTTTTGGATTATTTATCTTTGTAGGTTTGGCAGAGTACATAATTTTTTCAGAAAAGGAAGAGTTAAAGTTCCCAATTGAGAATCATTTGTTTGCATTTTTTTAGGGTTAGAGTCCCATACCCGTTTCAATGGGGTGCACCTAAATTTAGAGCAAGTCATGTCTTCGGGATGATTGGAGCAGCACTTGTTTCATCTGCAGAGGTTTGTTCACCATTTCAGAAATACCTTTTTTGTCTTCCACTTATTCTGGAGGCTCTTTGTTAACTAACTTACAGGGCCTTTGATGTGAATTTCCTAATTTTAACCCTTTATGATTATGAATATGGTTTCTGACCTCTATTTCTTTGATGGAAGTGAGAAATTTCCTGTTTAAGTATTTATTTTCCTAACCAGTCCATCTACTTTGATGTAGTCAACTGGAACCTTTTTTGCTGCTTCACGGCTTGCAGGTGCTACGAGCCCCCCAGCTCATGTTCTTAGCCGAAGTATTGGTCTACAGGTCAAGTCTCTGAGAGCTATGCCTTCCTCTCTCTCTCTACACACACACACACACACACCTTTTAAAGCAAGGCATCAACATCTGAAGGTTGTTGTTTTTAAATACAGGGTGTTGGCTTGCTGCTTAATGGGATTTTTGGTGCTGCTGTTGGCACCACTGCATCTGTGTAAGGGATTGCGTTTTTTTTCTCCCTTCTACTTGCTGCTGCTATTCTTTGCTTAATTATCTGATTTTGAGGTACTGCAGTCTCAGCTGCTATGTGAAGGATTTGCCAGTACAACTGCTTCCTGCATCTACCACAGATATTTTACATACGACAGTAGGAATAGCTGATCACATTCTGACCAAGAGCCCGTCCTCATAGACCAGTAGGAAAAGTTTGCCATTAAATGGACAAGTCATGAGTTCCATTGGAATTTAAGCGTTTTACTTTTCTTTATTTTACTCTTCCAATAGAAACCAAGTATCTGAGGTTACAGAAGAGAGTCGCTGGCAATTTGTTTATAGTGCATTTTCCTCTTAAAGAAACAAATCCTGGAAGTGAGGTACGAGTCAAATGGCCTTGCCTGGATTACACACTTCTTTGTTCTATAGTTTGCTTAGCATGTGTAATCTTATCTCAAATGCTGAACCTATGGTTGGCAAAGCTTTCTTCATTGGTGCTTATTCATGATCTCTTCAGGCTAACCGCTTTAGAGTTAAGCTTTTCTCACATATATCAGCTAACACATAGGGGAATTGTGTTTTTGGAAAGAAAGTCTTAATCCTCTGTAGAGTGGTGGGTGATTACAAGGGGAAAATGCCAGCTTTTTATGATCACTATTAAAATGCATAGGCCTGTTTCATTTACTGATGAAATGATATTGCAGCGAAAATGTAGGGCTTCTTGGACTTACACACATAGGGAGCCGAAGAGTGGTGCAGGTTTCAACTGCTTTCATGTTTTTTTTCTCCATCTTTGGTATGTCTTCAATATCCATCATAAGTCCCGTTAGAAAATTGCACAAGGTCCAAATTCATTTTTATTGCGGTACATTGCATCTTTCAGGGAAATTTGGTGCCTTGTTCGCGTCTATTCCTCTGGCAATATTTGCTGCCGCATACTGTGTGCTATATGGCATTGTCGGTGAGTGATTTTGTAGGTTTTGAAATTTTATTTTGTTGTAACCATATGTTACCTGTTCGATGGGTGTGATTTGTTCTCGTTTTCCTTTCCTGCAGCTGCAATTGGGATTTCATTTATACAGTTTTCAAACAATAATTCCATGAGAAACCATTATGTTTTGGGTCTGGCTTTGTTCCTTGGGATATCGATTCCGCAGTATTTTGTCAGCAACACCACTGGGGATGGACATGGACCAGTTAGAGCAGATGGTGGATGGGTAAGTCGCATAGTAACTCCACAAGCCTATCCTATTGGTTTCCTGCATTTTTTGGGCATCATTTGACTCCTCTGTGTTGTTCATCCACTACCAGCATCTAGTATTTTAGTGTGAAATCGTAAAAAAAAAACTTTTCATACCAAATGCAATGAGGAATATGTTTGGCGGATGCTTTCGGGCTTGATGAATGAGGGTCATATAGGATCAGCTTTGTGACTTCCACTCATACTGGCTGAATAACATGTATACCTTTTGATTCTGCAGTTCAATGACATATTGAATACAGTTTTCTCATCACCTCCAACAGTAGCAATGATTGTTGGGACATTGCTTGATAACCTATTGGAAGCAAAGAAGAACATCAACGACCGAGGAATTCCATGGTGGAAACCTTTCCAGAACAGGAAGGGTGATAGTAGAAGTGACGAGTACTACAGTATGCCCATCAGGATGAATGAGTGGATGCCCACCAGATATCTATGAAAAAAACTCCACCCCCCTGTTTATTAATTAATTATATATACCGTGAGCAAAGTCCATTTTAATATCTATGATGATGAGCCCTAGACGTTGCTCCAAAGAACTGTAACCATTTGCCATCGATTTGTAGTTTTCCCTTTTGTTACGTTGGCAGGATAGCCGTCTTCTCGACTCATCTCCGTTAGTCTCAGTACTACAGGGTTTTGTTACTGTCTCAGGCTGCTAACTACAGCGAGCGCATTGTGGAATCAAGAAGTCTCTCTGAGCAGAATGCAGAAGCAATTTTTTTTGTAGATTTAAGACCCCCACGAATGAAGAGAACTAACTGCATATAAACCATATTGAATTGTGTACCGATACTCCTTAAGATGATCGTCAGATTTTCTTTCATTATTATTAATATAAAATCCTCTCATCCTCGGCCATGATCACAGGTGCCTTCTTGAGCATTTATCTATAGTTCCGGTTGTCTCTTTGTCCGAATGGTATCATCTCCATGTCATGCTCACGTGTATCATTTGGAGCAGATCCTCGTTTCAATGGAAGGCAATCCGAGGTTTTTAGTCCAATTATGACATAACGTGTGGCCTTTCGTTTACTAGTGATGAGTTGGATGGAAAGGGTCTCGAATCATCTTCATGGAGAAAGTTTGGGGTGCTTGCAACTGTGGCAGTGCTTTTTTTTAAAATAATCTTTATTGAACAAATATATTACAATAATATTTTTATTTAAACAATTTTTTTTCATATAAATTCATCAAAATAATATAAAAGCGTTAAAATAAATTTATTTTAAAAAAAAATACTTTTAAAATACAGGAAGTAACATTACGAAAGCCAACAACTTAAGTGGAGTTATTGCTTTTGATCAAAACTCAAACGTGCAAGGTGGAGGTGCCATCTTCATTTTAATTGGAGGATACTGATCCCTCTGCAATTCTTCCTGGCTTGCCTAACACGACGAAAATTTAATCTTTCAATTCTTGCGTGCCAAACAAAGTGGGCTTCTGGTGACCTTCATCCTTTCACAGAAAATTTTAGTGGTTCGATATTAATCATAATTATTAAATTCCAACTGATCTAATTAGAGGAACTTGAAACTTGGTTTGAGGTTTTTTTTTATTATTATTGGCTTAATTAATTAAATGCGAGTTGAGTAGACTTTCAAAAAAAAAATATTTTATGTTTTTTCTAAAACCATATCATTTAAGATTTTTTTAAAAACCCGCTAAAATCCTGTTTTGAGCTATAGTTGAACTATTTTTTATTGGATTTTGAGATTACTTTTTTAAAATTATTTATTTTTATTTTTGAATAGTTTAGATATGTTAATATTGAAAATAAATTTTATAAAATAAATAAATATTTTTTTAATATATTTTAAAAAAAATAGAAGGGAACTCCAACCACTTTTTTTAACATAAACAATAATATAATATTTATTTTGAAAGCCACCCAAGCTGACGAAGCGTGCCTTCGTAATGGAAAGAGAGACACCACTACTTCGCCTCTTTGATGGACCGCCGCCGACAATCTAAGCTCTTTACTGGGTCAAATTCCGAATCAGATCTAACAACGATACATGAGAGAGGGAGGGAGGGAGGGAGGGAGAAGGTTCCCTGCTGATCACTTATTCAATTATTTCAAGATTTCTTTATAAGAAAGAAAGGGCTTTCTGTCATTTTAAACCGAAAGCTTCCACCACCAGGTGAAGTTCTGGGAAGGTACGTTGCACAGGAGTCAAGAGAATGACAAAAGTAGATGTTGACCATACAAGTGCCGAGCTAACATTGAGAGTGACGGATTAAGAATCTTTCATGGGGTCCACGCGGCGTACAACCATCTGTCAATCTAGCTCTTCCAGCGTTTTCTAAATCGCAGGACAAATCCAAGTATCCAACTAGACCCGCAGGTCCCAATGCCAGGTAACGAAACAAAATGGACTTGGAATTATGTTTTATGCTCCTCGCCAGCAGCCCGAGACAACCGTTTTCTTCCTTTTCCGGGCTCGTGCACTCCTTGATTGCAGATTGGTTGAAATGGTAGACGTTTTCTAACTAAGAAATAGTGGTCAATGTTTGTGCAAAACTAAGCTTTCATAACGCAAATCATGAACAGATGTTTTCACAGGAAAAGAGGAGACAAATTTATACATCATAGACAAGTGATGCGAGACGAAGAAAGATTTAGAGTAAAAAAAAGAAAAAGAAAAAAAGAAGCTGTGCTGCTCAGTTTTACTTGAAAGATCTATATACATTAGGCATGAGTTACAATTAATTAACAATCATCAAGCCAGTCCAGACTGAAGCATTTTTCGGCAACTTGGACATCAAGATTAACCTTCTTCAAATCCATCCATAACCAAGAAACATCTTCATCGCAGATTACTACACGTAACGACTCTAATGATGCAACAGAATATGGCAGCTTCAATAGTGAGCACTCTCTCATGTCAATCTTCTCCAACCTTGATAGTTTACCAATCCCTTCAGGAAGAGTTTTCAAATTGACACATTGAGAGATGTCTAAGAACTTCAAGCAAACTAGGTCAGATATACTTGGGGGAAGCATTTTCAGGGTTGGACAAGCATACAGCCTTAGAATTTGAAGAGATTTTAAGTTGCCCAGATTGGGAGGCAGTTTCTCTAGGTTGTGGCAATTGGTGATACTCAGACTCTTGAGTGATTGGATCCTAGAAATGCTGGAGGGCACATGGATTAAATCTTCACAGTGATCGATTGTGAGCTCTAAGAGACAAGGGAATATGTGGGATAAGTCTATGACAGAATCATCAAGGCTGTTGTTTATCTTGCACAGGATTAGAGATATTTTTCGTAATTTTTTTAAAGGGACAGTAAATTCAGATAATCGAGCAAGGGATACTTTCTCAAGCCAAAGGCTCTTCAAATTAGCTAAATTAGAAAAAACGGAGAAGTTGCCAACGATTGCGTTGCTTGGACTGTAATTTATCATCACCAATGCCCTGAGCTTTGGCATGTCATCAATGAAAGGAGGCAATAAGAACTCATTAGCAGAGAAGTTCAGGATGAGCACTTCAGCCTTGGGAAAATCCATGCGGAACCAATCCATTTCATTCATTTCACCTATTTAACAGAATCACGAAAAAGTAGGCATTGGAAAAATGAAATTAAGACTATAATCTCACTAAATTGCATGGGTTAATCGCCTTATATAATGCAAAGCAAACAGAAAAGCAATGAAGATACCAGTATGAATTGAAACAATTTGAGCATTGAATGGTCGATCCGCATTTCTCTCCCATTCTTTTGGAAGCTGCGCTTCTCTTCTTGGCATAAGTAATCGCTTGCACTCATTTACATCTCCACACGAGCTCAAATGAATAGCAAGGTCCCGCAACACATCATGCTGCACCACACAAATCTCATAGTAGCTGCTATACTTGTCTCCAGCTCTGCAAATTAACCACTCAAAAGGTTAAGAAAGAAGGATCGTGCCATCTTAAATAAGATCAATGTAGTTCCTTGGCTTTGTTAACATACCGTGCATCCCTCACCAGGGTGAGAAGATTCTTGTCAGATAGCTCAACAAGAATTGCAAACGCTTCTTCATCATCAAGGTCGTGTATCTCGACCCACACATTGATGAGAACATCAAGAGGGATCTTCTTATCTTCAGGGAAGGATCCCAGATCCAAGAAACACTCCCTGACCTTTTTAGATAAGAACTGGGTACTAATGGCCATCCTATCATGCAACTTGCTTTCATGAGACTCACAAATAGGTTCACCTCTTGACAGCCTCTTTTTTGCACTTGCCCAATACATTTCAGGTTGGTCCCTTAGCGAAGCTCCAATCACTTTAAGAGCCAAGGGCAGGCCTTTACACTCATCAACGATCTAGCAAACACATGATCATCAGTATTGGCAAAGAAAGTAACCAACTACTCAATTTCGAAATTCGTCACTCAATCTCAACTTTGTAACCAATGGAGAACAGTGAATTGAAGGTTACCTGCTTGACCAAATTTGAATCAGCAGAAGGTGGAATAGATGTCTTTCCAAAAGCAGAGTGGCAAAACAAGGAGATTGCTTCATCTCCTCTCAACAATTCGACATTGTAAGTAGCCTCAAAAACTGTCGGGAATTTGAAACGCGAAACCACAAGTGTTTTACATCCAGCAACTTTATAAATGAGCTGCTCAAGCACCTTGAGTGACCACACATCATCAAGAACAATCAACGCTGGGGCTCCAATTCTCCATTCAAATTGAAAATTCCATTTTTGAACCCAATCATTGCCCATACCACCCATTCCATCAGCCCCTGTAATAAACCCCAAAATTTTCGCCCTCAGTTGCTCCACGTTCGGAGACTGTGATACTGTCAAGAACAAAATCCTGTTCTCAAAGTGACCTGAAAGAAATCAAGATCAAGAGAGTCAATCAAAAGCTCTCTCGTCTAACATAGAAGAACGATCATATGCTAAACACCAATTCCTTAAGCCAGTAGCAAACGAATCTAAAGCAGATAAATTTCAAAAAGAGAAGATCGTATCCTTTCTTTGAAGTTGAATTAAGCAGATGGAAGAGAGAAAGGCACACACACATATAAAGAACAGAAACAATCTTGAAAACTTACGTCTAACTTGATCATCTCTACAAATTTCATTAGCCAAAGTAGTTTTGCCAGACCCACCAATCCCACAAATTCCGACAACATTGAAAATCTCTCTCTCAAAAACCATTTCTTTCACCTTCCTCTTCCCTTCTTCAATCCCCAACCC
This sequence comes from Populus ilicifolia, assembly GCA_015708895.1. NCBI lineage: Eukaryota > Viridiplantae > Streptophyta > Magnoliopsida > Malpighiales > Salicaceae > Populus > Populus ilicifolia. The sequence continues at coordinate 794,908 of SRLM01000215.1, forward strand.
CAGATAAAAATTTTGCCCAAAACTACCGTCCCACTTCCTCTCCTCCTCCACTCTCTTCATCGCTTCGTCCATCCAGCCACCAACACCACCACCACCTCCCAACCCGATCTTCAAGCTCCCTATCCTCTCCTCTAGCCTCTTGGCTGACCAGTCCAATTTATCGAACCTCTCTGTAGTTTCAAACCTCATGTGATGCACGTCAGCTAATATATGTGCCTGCAAAGGTCCGTTGATAAACGTGGATATTTTCTTTTCCATCTTTTCCATCTTTCTTGCTAGCTGAAGGTTTTTGTAGACGTTCCAGCGGTTTGAAGCTAAGACCTTGCGGGAGAGCTCAAGGCCTTCAGTGAGAGTGCGAGAGAGACCGTCGAGTTGGAATTGGCGGTTGGAAGGGAGTTCAACACCGGAGTACTTGATCTCTTGAATTATAGGCATGAGTTCGTTTACGCTTGCCATTAAAGATTCTGCACTTGATTTGCATGGGCAGGATTTTCTTGAAATTGCAAATAGCAATTTGAGGAGTTCGGTGGCTATCTCCCCTGCAAAGAGGTCTGTGACCGCCATGGCACTGGTTGCCGAGTGGTGGGAGAAGGTTTTGTTTGTTTGTTTTTTTTATTTTTTAGATTAAGGTGGGTGTCTTGGGAGAAGGTTTTGTTTTTCGAATGAAGAGAAGACAACTTTTGGCGTGGAAAGAGTGCTGGAATGGGTCAGTGCAGTGCCATTTATAAGTTGCATTTTAGCTTCCTTTTCTTCCTTCAAAATTTAAAAAAAAAAAATGTTTTGAAAAAATAACAGTTATGAAACCCGGGATCGAGTCAAAACGAGGAGAGGAATTAACATGGTAAAAAAAACCCGGATTTACATGTGACCCAGTTCAATCTCGATAAAAGAATTGCTGATTTTTTAATTAAAAATAATATTATTTTGATATATTTATTTAAAACAAATTAGAACAACCCTTCCGATCCATTTGCCTTGTTAAGGTTGGTTTAATAAATAAAGCTGAATAAAATTCTAAAAAATGGCTATTTTGAAAAAAAAATCATTTGACATTACAAATCATCATCACACAACCTAGGACGTATATAATCCAAGAATATCAAGAAACTAGATTAAGAAATATTTTCCTCTTTTTTTTAAAAAAAAAAATAAGAAGAAGAAGTATTTTCCTATTCCCGCAATTGTTTCTGGTAGTATCTTGATAGGAGAAAGTTTTCTTGCATCAAAACCTAGGATAGTTGATGAGGTACTGTGGTGTGTTTTCTCTTTCCACTCAAGTCTTTATATACATACATACATACATACATACATACATATATATATATATAAATTAAAAAATAAAATGCATTGATAAAGTTACATGATATTTTGTATTTTTACTGTGATTATTTTTTAAAATATTATTTATTTAAAAATATATTAAAATAATATTTTTTATTTTAAAATTTTATTTTTAATATTAACATATCAAAATGATAAAAAAATAATTTGAAATAAAAAAATTAATTTTTAAAAAATATTTTTAAAACATAAAAATAAACAGTCTCTTACGATATTACTTCAATTGATCCTGCATTTCAATATATTTTTAAAATTTCCAAGTTGTGAGGTGTTTCTTTGTAACTCTAAATATTTTGTTTTTTATAATTGAAAAGTAAAATGCATGGATAAACAAACTATTATGTTATGTTTGACAATGTATTTTGATTTATTTTTCAAAATATTTTTTAAATATTTTTTAATGATTATGATATTTCAATAAATAAATAATATATAAATCATTTTAATTTATTTTTAATTGAAAAATATTCATGCAAAAGGACATTATACATCATTACCAAATACCCTATTACTCACTCTAATAATCATGCATACTGTAGTAATAGAGCTTTGACTAAATTGTTTGGGCCATGGCACCAAGTTAGAAATATTTTGAGATCTCAGGAATGACATGAGATATTTTGAAAATTTTGGAGGAACTCGGTAACTAAAATTAAAAGATGCGTTACCTCGTGAAGCCACAGGCACAGATGCATTACAATGCGGTAGTTATTGTTATTGAAATGCATAAAATATAATTTAATTCATCAATTTTCCGACGTACATATAATTGTGTGACCTAAGAGTAAAATATATTTAGGGAGAGATGAACCCCATCATTTATATTCCCTCGAGAAGACGAGAGGCCGGTGGGAGGTTAACTTGTCAATTGCTAGACACGTGCCACTCACTGTTCAAATAATCCAGTGCACATGAAAGGCTCGTTGACTCAGAAATCGACCGAGTCAATCATTAAACTCTCTCAGTAATGGGCCAGTGACATTGACTACAAAGGAACTACGTGTGTCGGTCGAGCTTGGTGGATCCAAGACCTGATCGATGAGGATGGCGTGCTTTGGATCGGAGACTTTGAGGGCGTTACATTTTAAGCCAGAGATTTGCCCGCCGGTTCGGAAAGGTCTTCGCTGCACCTTGTTTAAGCCTCCACGTTGGGAGACAAATTGCGGTCAATGCTTCAGTCAATGCCTTCGAATTTGTTGACAAATCGATCGGTGCGATTGACATTGTAGACCTCGTGGCAACATGTACTAGCAATGTCAGCTTAATTTCAATGTATTAATCATCGTGGTCGGACGGTGCGGAGACTTTTTTGGGCACACCATTTTGTTTGGCAAGTGAAATAATCTGTCAAGTCACCATAATTGATTTTGGTACAAAAGCAAAACATGTGAGATTCTACCGTGTCGTTTGTTTGTTTTTTAAAAAATTATTTTTAATTATTTATTATTAAAAAAATTAATTAAAAAACAACTTTTAATTAATAAAAAAATACTTTTTAGTAAAAATATAGTTTAATTTTTAGAAAAATATCTATTTTTTTAATTTTGAACAGAAAATATTTTCTGAAAGTTATGAAAAATTTAAAAATATAATATTATTTACTGATTATATCAAATTTAATCTTCAAACTTTTGATTGCTATATATATTTTATTTTGAATATTTATTTTTCAATTTCATCACTTAGAATTTAATCTTTATATTAACTTTGGTTCTTATTTTTGTAATTTTTATTTTCTTTTTTCTTATTATTTTTTAATTAAAATTTTTTATCTATCAAATTTGATTCTCAATTTATTAATTGTTACTTATTTTATTTGAAATAATTTATGAAATGTTAGTTATTATTATTTTAGTTTTTTATCTTTTGATTTTTTTATTTTTTAGATTTGATTTCTATTATTATTTATTTTATTTAAGATAATTTATAAAATTATATTTTTTTCAATTTTATTCTCATTCAACTTTTTATTTTGTAAGATTTGTCTTTCATTTTTTTAATAAAATTGAAAAAAATAAATTATTAATAAATTATTTTTCAGCTTATTTTTCATTACACACTATCAAATATTAAAAAATAATTCATTTTTTAAAAATTTACTTTAAAAAAATTATTTCTCAACAAATACACAAGGCTTAAAGTCTTTCTATGTAGTTTTTGTGATAATGATTGTTCGCTAAAGTGAATTGTTTTTATTAATTATTTTGTTTTGTTTTTTTAAATTTTATTTTTTAGAATATGAATTTTATTTAAGTTTATCTTTTATTATTGGATTAGTAATAAATTACTTTTTGTATTTTTATTATACAGTAAAATAAAAAATAAATCAACTAAGTAGAGTCCATAACACGAGTTACAGGTGTGGCGGATTAACTCAATATTAATTAAAGAGTCGGGTTGGGATTGTTTTGCCCTTTGTTATATCTTTAATTTTTTTTAATTTCATTATTTAGTGTAGGGTTTTTATGGAATTTAATCCTTTAATATTGAGTTAATAATAAATTATTTTTTATATTTTTATCATAAAATAAAATTGACTCAATAAAATCTATAACTAGGATCATAAGTTTGGTAAATATTAATCAAATAATCAAGTTGTATTTTTTTTGGCCTTTTTGTTTATATATTTAGATTTTTTTTTTAATTCCATCATTTTGCATGAGACTTTTATTAAAGTTTACCATTCAAGTATATTTGTCGGGTATCACTGTGCATTATTTTTTTATTTAAAATTAATTTTGTATTAATATTTTTTTTTCAGAATCAGATGTTATTCTACAATGAGAAATTATTTTTTAATTAAATAAATCAATTTTTAAGTGTTATTTCAAATGCCTGCAATACATTGATTAATATTATAATAGCTTATTTTTTTCCACTTGATCATAGAAAAAAACTATTTAGTGGAAGAAATAACCTTTTCCTTTTACATTTGATCCCGTTTATAATTGTGTATCAAACTTTGATTATATAGAATTTGAAATAAGCTGTTTTTTATTCATGAATACTTGCTTTTTATTTATTTTTCATACAAAAAATAAATTTCTTAGTAGTTTTAATTAAATATTTATTTTTAAAAACCTAGTTTTTTAAAATTACAATTAAAATTATTTCTTTAAACCTGCTTTTTGAAAGTGTAATTGCAAAATTACTATAGTGCCAAACATATACTGAAATAGTGATATGGTATTACAAACACTTCATTTTTAATTATATAGACAATTACTAGGTTCTTGACACTTCATTTTTAATTACATAGATAATTATTAGGTTCTTGACATGTACTGTGCTATAGGTTAAATTAATTTTATTTTTCTTAACATAAAAAATATTTATTTTACAAATAATTATTTGATATTATTATTAAAACTGATTCAGCAAGTTAACTTTAAAAACTTTTAACTCAACTTCTTACATGGCTTGATTTCAAATTAAATTATATGAGAATTTCCTCAACATGAGTTGGTCAACTCAATAAATCCAAATACAATTTGAATGGCTAATAAAAAACATGATTTGATTTTAAAAGAAATTTTTAAATGATGTTTTAAAATATTGAGATATTTATATATTATAATGACTCTAGTTTTACGGTTTAACATGTCAAACTTATAACCAAGATCATGAACTTTATCGAGTTTAATAATTTTAGTTTTTAAACTATTTGTTATTTAATGATGTGATAACAAAAATGAACACTTGAAAATTTGAATATCAACCAAATATTGATATGCTAATTTGAGACTTCGAGTAAAATCAATAATAACAAAAAAAAAAGCCAAAAATGATTCATTTGGAAGATGAGATTTTCTTTAAAAAAAATTGATATTGTTGTTAAACTCGATCCAGTAGGTAAACTTTGAAATTTTTCAACTCAACTTCCATTTAACCTGTGTTTCAAATTAACTCACATCAAAGTTAACTCTAGATAAATTTGTTGGGTTGACAGATCCAAAAATAACCTAGACGATAAGTGAAATTATAATTTAGCCTTAAAAAAATATCATCTTAAATTTTTGTTTAACTTGCAAAACTTGCGACCTGTATTATAGACTCTACTAATTTTTAAAACTTTTTTTTAAAATTATTTTTGTTTAATGATACAATAACAAAAATAAATACTTATAAAAATTGAACATCAACTAACCAAATACAAGGATATTTATTTAAGAATGCAAAAATATCCTCATAGAAAATAAATTGATATAACTTATGATGACAAACTTGAAATTAATAAATATTGAAAAATAAAATTAAAAGAAAATATTTTAAACATAGAATTAAAAACAAAAGAACTTAAAAAAAAACTATAGTATATGAACAATGAACCACCATGGCAAGTAATAGTAAAAAACTAGCTATGTAACTCGTGCTCCATCACAAGTCAAATATTTTTATTTTTTATAAAAAAATATATATGCAGGTTTTCTAATGTATTTTTGTAGTTCAAAAAATATAATAAATTAAAAAGTTGATGCATAAATGCAATCAAATAAACTAAGAACTATATGTACTAATAAATAAATAAAATATTAATGACACCTAAAAACAAAACTTGAAAAACAAAGAGATGGATATATATCAAGATATTTAATCTAGGAAAACAAAATATTAAATTGATTGAATAAATTAAAAGAACAAAAGGAATAGCATGCAAGACTACAGTTATTAAAAATATCATCTAAAAGTAAAAAAATTTTTATTTTAAAAGATATAATTTATCTATATAAAACATTAAAACAAAATCCTGGATGAACCAGAAAAACTTCTTCAAAAATTAAACATATAATAAAAAATTAATATTATTCAAAAAAGTGTAAGATAAGAGGTTTTTTCTTTTTTTTTTAATTTTTAATTTTTTAACAAGTCATGTCACTTTATTTATATTCAATTGTATTATTTAAAGTTATATTTTTATGATAATTATGTCAGATTCGAATGTTTTGGATTTTACAACTATGTCAAACTCAAGGTATTTGATTAGACAATCATGTCAAATCCAAAGTATTTGAGTCTAACAATCATGTCAATAATAAACAACACATCACTTGTCAAAATAGACAACATGTGGCTAATTTTGCTTAGATTTTAATCATTGTAGTAGTTGAAAAATCAAGGTTTATATTTTCTTTCTACCAAAAAACATATTTTGCAATCTATTTTTTACCCGATACATCCTAGAAATCAAACAAATTCATTCATGACCTCAAAAAACCACCAGAAAACCAAACTCAACCCCCAAAAAAAAAAAAACTTGAACAAAAATATATTTTTTCACAAACTTTTAAGGTGCAAAAACACCTAATATAAACTCCCCACATCAAATTAAATAATTTAACACAAAAATCTTTCATTTTAGTAGCTTAAATCAATATTAACAATAAACTTTTATTTTTAGTCGAAATTCAACAACTTTTTTCTCTCCTCTTTTAACCGGTGATCAAAAAATAAAAAAATAAATCTACATACCAAAATTAAATTAATTTTTTTTAGAGATTACAATTGTATAATTTACATGATTATTTAAGTTAAAAAATCAAAATAAATGTTTTTTGAAACTAATAATGTCATATATGTTTGCTATATTTTTCATTTCAATCCTCCCTTTTTCAATCCGATATTTTCATGAGAATTTAAAAACAATTGCTTCTTAAATATAACTTAATTAAAACTTAATTGCCTAAAAACAAAGTTTGAAAAACAAATTAAATCAAAATTACACTAACAAAAATACAATTAAAACCCGGGTTTTAGTATATAAGTAATAAGTAATGCTGGGGAAGGTACACTGATCACCCCTCAGTTTTACTGTATTTACAATAATCGATCCTGTTTCATGTTTTTCATCACATTTGACCACTCTGAAATTTTAATCAGTTGTGGCTAACGTCATTTCAACTAAAACTACAGGTGGTGATTGTGTTAACGTAAATTATAGTATTTACCTAACATACATCAGAACGCAAGAGGTATAAGAATGCACGCACAAGGTCTCCTGCAGTAAATCTCCAGTACCAGACGCCTTCCTCTTTCAAGGTCCTGCACGTATACTTTCAGTCATCATACACCCAATTAGAGACACGAGAACCTGCACCTCTCTCTTGGTGTTGTACAGCCATGTTTAAATCAAGCAATTGGATTTGTCTTTTTACCCAAGGGGGATCATTAGGACTCAACCAAAGAGCTTCACCAGTATCCTTGTGCTTGAAATCTGGAGACGCCGAGTTTTTCTTATTTTTCCTGTTATCCCACCATTCATGCGGGCTGGCGAAGAACACTTGCCACAAGTAAAGGTGGTTTTTGTGCCTTTCCTCTTCACAATGTTCTCCCGCTTTCCAATCAAGCAATTGAAGTTTTGTTTTGATCCACAGTGGATCATCTGGTCTCAACCACAGAGCATCACCACTAATCTTGTGCTTAAAATCAGGTAACTTTGAATTTTTCTTAAATTTCCTGTTATCCCACCACTCATTTGGGCTGCTGAAAAATGCTTTCCATAGGCAAAGATGGTTTTTGTCCTTTTCCACGCCAGTTCCAGCTGAATTTGTAAGAGATAAAAATGTATAAAGCACGGGAAGAGAGAACAAAATAAAATGAGTAAAACAAAGTTAAATCAGTCACTGCTGATCATCATATAAGAAACCATGACCAGCCCAACCAAACAGCAAGTTCCTTAGTCCCCCCACAATAATGCAGTCAGATCAGGTAACTTCATATATATGTTTTGATTCTTAATCCCCCCACACACTAAGGCTGTCAGATCAGGAAACTTCATATGAGTGTGAATGTGTGTAGCTTAGTTGAATGTGCTAACATTAGCAGCTCAACAAATTACTAGACAAAATAATAAACGAGCTAACAATAGATTCCAAGCTTTCAAGTAACAGACACCTAGATATGCCAAAGATTTGGAAGTCCTGTGTTAAGAAACAAACTAACTAAACCATCTCCCTTGTTAATTGAACTACAAGCCATTTGTAACCTTCAATGCAGCTGTGTATTGTGCAGCAGCGGGGTGATTGGGAGATAGGCTTTGCTTGAAAATAAGCTGCAATGCATGAAAGAAAAAATCATACCTCCTGAATATGGCTCCGTGTATTTTTGACAAGCACTTGATTCTGGTTCCTTGAATTTTAGGCAGGTCTCTGACTCTGGTTCCTCAGTGCTTTGGCAATCTGACCGTTGATTATGTTGTGCAATGTAACACAATTCATTCGCAATTATCTATACATGCATATAAAAACAAATAAATCATTCTGTACTCACATATGTAAGGGTGAGCGAGAGAGTGAGTGCACAGGTGTGTGACTGTGTTTGCTAATCTCTATGCTGACTCATCAAAGTGTTTAGAATAGAAATCTACTGGTACGGTTCAATCCCTTCAGAAACATAAAAATGTTTAATCTTGCCTGATATAATCAATTCAATATCAGTGGACAAAGATTTACAGAAAATTTCAAATCGATTCTTCACAACGTAATCAGAAAAACACATGTGAACGCTTAAAAACACCACCACCATCGTTCCTTTTAAACATTTAATTAAAGTGCACATTACTCCAACTTTACTCTGTTGTATCTGTGTTGATCTTCTTATACGCGGGGGAAAAAAAATTAGCCACTCCATAACTAATCATAAATCATTAACAGTTTCATGCACTAATCAAAGGTTTAAATGATGTATCAAAGCAAACTAACAGTGAGTGTGGACACATCGAAAATCTAATACAACCAAATTGCGAACCTTGTAGCTGGAACTTGGATTTCCAGTCCTGTCAAAACTGAGGTAAGATTCTAAATGACCCGAAACGTAGATAATATCGTTTGGCTTTACATGTTGAATGCACGTTTTCGCCATTTCACACCAAGTCTCCACTAGAATCCTGTTCACAACACCTAACTCTTAGTTAAAGGGACACAAAATATGCTTAACAAGTAACGAACTTTCCATTAAAAGCTGACCTGAACCAGCGATTCGAATCATGTGGATCTCTTGCGTAGAGTAGAGTGTAACAACCAAATCCACCGCCTTTAGTTTTGTAGATTACCGGGGACCTGTCCACTCTACCGATAAATCTAACCAAATTCACCAAACTGGGTTTCCATTCTACGGTGGACGGCCGCTGGGTTGAGATGGTGTGTCGATAAACTGCCCTATCATTGATTTCTTCTAGCTCGTCTTCATCAGTAGAGGAATTCGAAAATCTAAGGTTTGCAGCGGAAGATGAAGAGAAGGGAACGAGTCTTTGAAGTGAAAATCGGGACAGGTTCCTAATCAGGAACCCGATACGGTACGGCTTAATCATGCATTCAAAGTGTGATTAGACCTATCAGGCGATGTGCCTTTTCTAGTTAGGTATTTTCCGAAGATGAAGAGGGGATTTTCAGGCGGTATTTGAAGGAAGGAGTTTGGCGCCCGGGGGGGGGGGTGTGAGGGTGTGTTCCGAGTGTACGGTTTAAAAACCCTAACTATTAGGGTTATAACTACATGCTTAACTCGTATTTTGACGTGGGTAAGATAATTTTCTATCAAATATTATCATGTTTATATATTTACAAGGTTTTTAAGTGAAAATTTATATATATAATTAAATAAATAAAAAAATTAATAATAACTGAAAAAATAAATATAAATTAAGATATTTCATCTTCTAAGATGGTCACAGGGATAAAATTTTCGACACAATCTTGATCCTAGCGCAGCAATCTAGTCCCGTTAATAGACTAAGTCTTTCTCCCGATTCACTCGTGTTTGTTTAAAGTTTAAGTATTTCGCACACCCAGAGGTTCTACCTACAACTCTTACTAATTTCGACAACAAGAACACAAGTTAAGATTAAACACAGCACAATAAAACACCAGCACTTTATAGGAATCAACCCAACCTTTATTAATTCACAAACAAAGAAATACATAACAACAATGTATATGTGCTATACACGATCCGAATCTGCATGTTACACATGTTTAGACTCTATATAATACACATACACCAAATGAAAGTTACATATAAAATTGCCCTCGCAACAATGAAGAGAACAATGTAAAGAAGGATTAGTTTTAAAAGAAAAAAAACAACGGCAGGACATTATTAAGCTTGACTCGTTTCATTAGGCCCATGCTCGAGCCTGCCCTAGCAACCTGCTCACTGGGATTGTTATTTTTATTTTTTTTTGCAACTAGGGAGGGTAATGTCGGTTGTTCAGTTTTTTTAAAAAAATAATACGATACATTGTCTGATTTTTTGATATCATGATTATTATGTAGCTGAAAAATCAAATATAAAAACTGGTTTTTTAATCATTATTTTTATCCAAAACACTTTTGGTATCATTATCAAAAATCAAAAATAAAAATAAATTCAAATATATTTTTTATGAATTTTTTATATATATATATAAATAACTTGTATAAACATTACTTATCAAATAAACACAGGTATCGATAATTTTAGAAATGTAAATCTATGTTAATGATTTTTTTCTTATCATCAACATGCAGTGAAGTTTCTCTCTTTGATCTCTTAAAAAAATTAAAAAATAAATAAAATAATTTTTTATATCAAAATTAAACTTAAAAACAATTAAGGCATATAAATTATATAATTTATTTTATTTTTAAAATTAAAGAACCAAAGTATATTTTTCGTGAAATTTATAACACATCATTAATATCTGATATATTCTTTCGTTGCAGCCTTTATTCTTTTAATTTTAACATTGACTCAAAAATCATGAGCAACTGGTTTTGAATTAGAATTAAATGGTTTGAAATGCGTTTTAATGTTTAGTATAATTTAAAGTGGAAGAAAGAGGGATTGGAGTTTGGGCTCTTGGAGATTTAGGGTTAGGGGGCTATTGCCTGGGGCTTGAATTTAGTGAAAAATGACGGGCCGTTGTAGGCCCATATTTGTTGTAATTTTTTATAAGCATCTCTAACACAGTTTTTTTTTTTTTAAAAAAAAGTAAAAATCGATTACAGTAGTTTTATCCATTAATATTTTAATTTTTTTTGTATGATAACATATATAAGCATTACTATTATATTATCTATAAATATTTTATTCACAGGATTTTTAATTTCAATTATAAGTGATAGAAATTAACAATGCAGGCATGAATAAGAACTGCATAAGTTCGTTTTGTTAATATGTTTAATAAAGCAATTATCAAAGGAATAGTATAAATTTTATGAATATTTTTATTTGAAGGATTTAAAATTAAATTAATACAATAACTAAAAAACTTGCAAGAAATACTAAGAATCTAGTTTATTTATGAATTTTAATAATATTATTGGTTTTTGTTGATTTTTTTAAGCATTTTAGTTCATCTCAAGAGTCTATTTATTTTTGTGTTTTAAAAATATTTTTGAAAAAAATTAAATTTTTTATTTTTTATTTACTTTAAACTAATATGTTTTTTATATTTTAAAATTATTTCAATACACTGATGTTAAAAATGATTTTTAAAAAAAATACTACTAGTGTATTTTTCAAATAAAAAAATTATTTTAAAATATTGTTTTCATAATATTTTTTACATGGAAAAGTGAAAATCATTTTAAAAAATAATTTAATATTTTTAAAAAACAAATATATTCTTGAAACAAAACTAAACACAGTTTGAAACGATCAACCAAGCACCTACTCGGGACCAGCAACAGTGCAATTAGATTCCAAGATTCAAAGGCATATCCCTAATTTACTCGATACATTTCAATGTAGTGAGCTGGCTTTTATTTATTTATTATAATTTCAACAATATTAATCTTTCAACTACCATAAATCTTTCCACACTATCCCTCCAGGTAATGATTTTTTTCTTTTTTAGAAAAGTAAAGGGGCGAGAATCCAAGGGGTATATTTGACTTTATAGTTTTATTGTCGATGAAGAAACTATATGAGTAGTTAACAAATAATCTAGATCATGAATAACCTCGATTAAATAATATTATCGATGAAGCTCTGGAAATCCAACTGGTTTGGTAGTTTAGTTATGGAATATCAGATTGATTAATTAATTAATTAATTAACTACTCATGAGAATTTTATCAATTTAAGATGATTGATAACTTATATTTGATGTTTTGATGTTTAGCAGGTCAATAATTTTTAATTATTATTTTTTTTTAATAAAGGTAAAGATTCTCCAGTATTTAAATAAATATCTTTTTATAGATAAAAAATATAATGGTATTTTATAAAAAAATATTTTAAAAATATAATAATGAAAATTATAGATCTTTGTTTTAAAAATTTCACTATGTATTTATTACTCATGAATTTTATCTAACATATTTATCAAATTCATGTTAGTTTATTTTTTTAAGTATATATAAAAAAAAATATTCTCTTAAAAGTTTTGAGGAGGATTCGCATTTCTATAGCATATAAAGGGCTTGATATACTATCAAATTTATTAGTATCTAGATGTGATTGACACCAAACCTAGCGTGTTGGGGTTTGATAGTTACCAAGTCTGATTTGGCTAGATTTGAACATCGTTATCCTCTACTCAAAGCATGTCCAAAAAAGAAGGGTAGTGTGAAGTTTTTTAAACCTTTTGAAAATAGATTTGTCGAGTTGATTTCAACTTAAATTTATATTTTAAATGATATCTTGATTGATTGATTGATTAATTAAATCTTAGTGGGATTAATTTATAGAGAGATTTAAATGCAAGTGATTTGCAGAGAAATACCATGAAAGGACTCGAGGAAGTAGCCAAAGCAAATCCTGGAACAACCACCTTTAATTTTGCCGTAGTGCATGACAGACTTTGTCAACCATATAGTTTTTTTATTCAAGATCATATAACAAGAAGTCACTCTCAATTAATTACTTAAAGAAACAAGGAATTAATTACTATTAAGAAGTAAAATAAATTAAAGTCTATCCCCCCCCCCTCCCTCAAGTCCATCTCTCTCAAAGTCCATTTCGTGAGTCACATCGGCCGCTGACCGTTGTAGTTACAGAAATGCCGTGTTTACCGATCCCAATTCCCCCAACACAATTACTACCGCAAGCCAAGCTCGGTTACTTGAGTTTCAACCTTGTGTTTTTCGATGTTTGACTTATGTTTGGTTTTATATATGTTATTAATTTGGACTAGAATACAAAATAAAATTGTTACATGTATCTCGATGGCTTATTAAAAAGGACCCAGTCACTGAATTATCTAATTAATTTAGTGGTCAAATAATATTGTTTTTTTTTTAAAATCATTTTGAATTTGACATGGATAGATACTATGAATTAAATTCAGAATAATTTTTTTTTAAACCTATCATTCAAATCAACACAAGTTTGATAATGGCGATCACTATAATTCATTATTCTCGAAATATTAATTTGAATATGAATGTCTTGTTTAAAGTTTACTGAAAGAGTAACTGTTCTTACAGTTAAACTTACTTTTTTAAATTAAAAAAATATTAAATTTATATTTCTAAATTATTTTGATATATTAATAAAAAATATCTACAAAAATATTTTATATTTTCAATTATTATATAAAATATAATGTTTAAGAGTATAATAACAATTATTTTTAAATTTTTTTATTTATAAGTGTATGGAATAATTTTGTTAAAATCAAACATGAAAACAATAGGAAAAACATTAAGAAATAAAAAAATTTAATTTTAAATTAATAAAAAAAGCTCAGCCGAACATATTTTGTGTACGGGCAGACTGACTTTTAAAACCCAAAACAGAGTTCAAACTGGGCGAGGCAGAACCTATTATCCCCGCAAATCCTCAGTTTTGACAAAAAGGTAGGTGCGGCAGCAACGACGAAGTAACCTAAGAAGTGCCCCTCTCCGAGAGGCTTTACAGCTAGCAACGATTACTACATCGGTCACATGAAGCTTTCAGACACTTCCATTTCCTTCCCCTCCAAGCCTCCCAAATGCCTTTCTTTTCAAAAACTCCCTCCTCTTCCATGTCATCACCCCCCTCTGTTTCTTCCACAAAAGATAACAGCAACAACTGCAGTAACACTGCTGGTACTTCCTGGATTAACCGTGGCCAATCTTTTATGCTCAAGAGGATGGAACGGCAGAGGAAGCCCAGGCCTGTCAGTGAGCAGGACCTTGGCTGGAATTTAACCGACCGACCAAATTCGCCGTCTGGTGACCCTGATTCTGCCAAAAAGTCCCGGTCTCCTAGCGGGACGGACCACTGGTCTTCGATGGCTGTCCCGCATCCATTGCCAGTACCTGTATCACTTTTGACTAGGAGACAGGAACCGTCGGGTTCGATTTTGGGCCATGGTCATCTCGGCTCACCCGAAGAAGGGCCGAACCATATGTTAAGGAGGTAAGACCATTTTGTTTTTTTTATTTTTATTTTTTCAATTTGGCGGTAAAAAAAGTAGTAGAAGGTAGTTGCATCAAATCAATCACAAGCAAGATAAATACTCTGCGTTCTTTCTTTCTTTTCTTGCTGCTTCTTTTTTTTTTTTTTTAAGTTATTGCCTCAGATTCAAGTCACCCCCTTGTAACCAAGAACACAAAAAAGTAATCAAACTATAGGTCTGCAAGGAAAAGGCTAAATAGTCGTTTGAATATATGCACATCCCCTCTCCAAATAATCAATGACAACAAATTTGAATAATGGATATAAAGATGGATACTGAGAAAAATGAAACCTAAGGTAATGGATACATGCAGCAAATTCTGCTTTGTGTTCCGGGAATAATGTCAATGGGGTAATCTATTATGACGAGGTTAGGATTTGGAGGCAATCTTTAGAAACCTAAATATCCTGATATTGTCTGGTTCTGCTGTGTTGTGTCACAAATTTTTTGTATATTATGTTGCATAGGGAATGGCTTGCTCCGCATATATTACTATGTTGATCTGCTCTATTGATTCGGCTATGGACCATCAGGAAAAACACCGATCACATTGCTACAAAATTTGCCAAACCTTCAAGCAATTTTCGTCAGAGGTTCTCTCAGGTCGCAAATCTTGACAGCACTAGTCTTGACTTAGGACTGAAAATTCAGGCCAGAAGTGCCCCGACAAGTGGTTTCTCAAGTCCTTCTGCCAGTCCTCGACAATCAAATGCCACTGATCTTTTTGCTTCTCATGTTGCCACTGAATTGACTAAATCTCCAGGGAATAGTAACAGGGTACTGCCTCATGATCTAAATATCGAAGGTGCAAATTACAAGTCCAGTTTGATTTCTTCTCCTAGCAGTGCTCCAATAAGTGGACTTCCAAGTCCTGCTACTGTTAGCCCACGAAGATCATACACTGGAGATTTTTTGCCTTCTTTCATGGCTTCTCAGGAATCGCAGGTTCGGTCAACTTTGAAGATTCCTGACTTGGGTGGGCTTGCAATCCATTCTTCACAAGTGCCACCAGTTAGAACTGTGTTTAGTCCTGATCATTCTCCACATCGCAGCCCTACATTACAAAGTCCCTGTGTCGACCTTGAAAATAAATTTTATTTTCGATCACCTCATAAATTGCTTCAGGGAAGTTCTAAGGAGTGGCCTGAAAACAGTCATGTAAGTGCTCACCCATTTCCTCTTTCCCGGTTTCCTCCTCGTCATCCGTTGCCTCTTCCTCCTGGAGCTGCACCACCACAATCATCCATGCCATCCCCAGCTACTATCATCCATAACACATTAGAAAAACAAAATGAACCATCAAGAAAAAATCAGTGGGTGAAAGGAAAACTTATTGGATCTGGTACATATGGAAGAGTTTATCTGGGAACCAACAGGTAACCTAGTAATTCTGAAGCTTTTGTGCTTCTTGTTTCTTGATTTTCTGCTTCTGTGAAAATTAATTGGTTGCTTTTATTTGACAGAGTGACTGGAGCTTCATGTGCAATGAAGGAAGTTGATATCATCCCCGATGATCCAAAATCTGCTGAATGTATAAAGCAGTTGGAGCAGGTTATCTTTGGAGTTCCTTATAGCCATTTTAGTATTTTCAATTCACTATATCCATCCTTATAATTGCAAATATTGAGGACAAATGCAGAAGCGGCATCTAATCAAGTTGATTGGGGATTCTATTTTCATTGGTTGCAGGAAATCAGAGTTCTACGTGATCTAAGGCATCCAAATATAGTGCAATATTATGGCTGTGAGATCGTGAGTATTCCCTTGTCCTATCTACTAATTTATCAGTTTAACTTGAGTTCGTATAAGTTTCTTCTCGTTTGATGATTCAGGGAGCATTTTGTTGTGTCCAGGTTGATGATCAATTTTACATATATTTGGAGTATATTAATCCAGGATCGATCAATAAGTATGTTCGTGAACATTGCGGACATATGACAGAATCTATAGTCCGCAATTTTACTCGCCATATTCTCTCTGGATTGGCTTACTTGCACAGTAAAAAGACGGTTCACAGGTTGGTGATTCATGTTTGATGAAGAGTAAAAATGAACTCTGTTAACTGGCAGTTATGACACTAGGCCAAATGCCTTTCAATAAATTGTGAAAAAAATAGAATCTTGCAAAGAGCCACACCATTATCATCCATAGCCATGCTTAGAAAGAGAATAATACATGATTGTTGGACTAAGAACCCTGAATGGAAGCATGATGTGTGTCTATCATAAAAGTTGAGGATTTTTTCCTGCTGTGCAGTTTTAATAATTTGCACAATTATGATCTGCAGGGACATTAAAGGTGCAAATTTGCTTGTTGATGCATCAGGAGTTGTTAAGCTCACAGATTTTGGGACGGCAAAACATGTGAGTTTTGAATAACTTTGGACACTTTGTAGGGTTGTAATTAATTTTGCACTTTTCTCACCGTGTTTTTTTGTTCCTGTAAAGCTTACAGGACTATCATATGAATTATCCTTGAAGGGCAGTCCACACTGGATGGCTCCAGAGGTACTTCATGATGAAATTATTCATAGAAACATACCTTATGTGTGTGCTTACAAGGCTTATTGATGCATTTTCTTTGAACCCATTCTTTTATTCAGGTCATTAAAGCTGTAATGCTGAAAAGTGGCAATCCTGAACTTGCTTTTGCTGTTGATTCATGGAGTCTGGGTTGCACCATCATTGAGATGTTTACTGGAAAACCTCCATGGGGTGACCTTCAGGGGGTGAGCTCATAATTAGACTTTACTACCCTTATTTGTTCACAGCCCAGGTTTTTGAAAATTAGAAAGATATCTATGGTCACATTGCTAAGTGTATATTCAACTTTTGGTTGAATTTGGAATACAAGGAAACAACATTTTCATTGGAATTTTTTTTCCCTTTTCTTTTATATTGCTAATCCTTCATTCTTTGCTTTCCAAGAATGGCTAGATCTGCACTCATTTTTGAGCATGCATTTAAGGTACTAGATCTCGCAGCATTTGGCCTGATTCCTTTGGAGTGCATGTGCTTGGTCTCTTGACAGGGGTGCATTACCTTCCAATGTTATATGATTGCTCTTTCAACATGACCTTTAGTAAAAGACTACTTCTTAAGTAATCTAGGGAGAAAGGAATTTCTCTGAAAACTACTCATCACTGTTTCTCCTTGCTAATTTTGACTTAGCTTGTAGTGGAAAATAGTTAATATTCTTTGAAGAATAAGATATTGCATCATGTATGTCGTGATTTAACAGGATAGGAGAGCCTGGTAATAGAATCCTGAAACTGTATCTATTATTCAATATTTGACCAAAACTCTCTTTCCTGGGTGTGATCGATTGACTTTTTGATCAAACAACAAAACATAGTGATTTCCCTTGTTTGCACGTGAGTTCTTGATTGGTTCCTTGCTTTGTTTGTCCTCTTAGCATTGAAGAGGAAGTATAAGCTCATTCGTTCTTCATTTCTTCAACTCGAGGATTTCCTGTATGTTCTGATTCAGCATTTTGATGCAATGATTGGTACATATCAGGCTCAAGCTATGTTCAAGATATTGAATAAAGATCCACCTATGCCTGAAACCTTGTCACCAGAGGGAAAAGATTTCCTTCGTCATTGCTTTCGAAGGAATCCAGCAGAGCGTCCATCAGCTATGATGCTACTTGAGCATCCTTTTGTGTGCAAGTCAAGCGATCTTAATGTGTCAGCAAGCAGAGCAGCAATACCTGCAGTGAACCTTGAGGTGAGCATCAGATACTAGTTCTTTAATCTATTGATCTAAAAGAATTTCATTATAACCTAAAAGTGTGCACAAAATTATTATGCTAATTCTTTGGGGTGCCTTTTGTAGGATAATTCACAGAGTTTGAGAGACCACACTGCAGAAAATGATGTGTCGCCAACCTCCCCAGGCATGTGGATGAGGAACCATCGACTGCCAAGTAGCAGGTTATGTATTTATTTGCAACCACTACTAGCAAAATATTTACTTAAGAATTTCACTCTCCAGTTGCTAGTTTCATAGATTATAATTATTTTTCTTTTTGTGATTGTACACCCACAGTGAGACTAGTCAGCAAAGCCATGCTTACACATTCAACTGTGCTGCAACTTCTCATCACCCACCTTGTTCAACACTCGAAGCTCGCCCTTATCTATTGGCAGCACAGCTAGTTCATGGTTCACATAATTTCATCTCTTCTTCAAATGTTTCTAGCAATGTGCATTTAAGGAGTCATGGAAGGGAAATTCCACATATCTGAATCATGTGTTGATTGTCATGAGATAAGAAAGCAAGGTAGAAGCAAAGCTGCAAAGGCCCAATGGAGATTCTCACATTGCCATTAGAACATCTGGTGACTCACATTTGATTGGAGGTTCGATTTATTATTTCTGAAACCTCCAGAAAATATTTCCTCATTCTTTGTTAGGTTTAGTGTTTATATAAATATAAAGGATTTGTGATTCAAAGGATAACTGATGTATATAAAAATAGTGTACAACAATGTAACAGAAAAAAAAGTTTAGAAGAAATGCATTGATTATTTGTAAGCTTGTTTGGTGAAAATAACTACATATTTCAGACTAATTGTAGATTATAATCACAGGTATCTTCTTTTTCCCAGATTTTGATTCGCTTAACGATTCTTGGTTCAGCTGGTTATTTTTTAATACCATGGTACGCCATGTAATAAATGAAATTTGTTGGCATAGTTGTCATTTCTAGCTCCGAGACTAGTTGTCATTTCTAGCTTGGAGACTAGCTTGGGAAAAAAAGCTTGTGTTATTAAATCATCGAGTTAATTCATAGGTTAACCGGTTCAACTTGAGTTAATGTTTTTTGAGATTCAACTGAAAACCTAGCTCTCGAGGTAGGTTTTGAATCTCAAGTTCTAATATACTAGGTTAGTGCAGGTTTAATCACTATATTTGGTATCTGTTAAGGCTTAATAACGAGGAAGTGTCCATTTATAAGTGTCTAGATGACCTGGAATAAATGATCTTTGAATATTCACCACGTAGGTCAGATTCCTGTTTAGG
This sequence comes from Populus ilicifolia, assembly GCA_015708895.1. NCBI lineage: Eukaryota > Viridiplantae > Streptophyta > Magnoliopsida > Malpighiales > Salicaceae > Populus > Populus ilicifolia. The sequence goes on from SRLM01000215.1 coordinate 814,635, forward strand.
CCGACATTGTTACTGTTCTTGACTACCTTTCTGCCAGTGGAAGAATTCTGCTCTCTGCGTGTCTTTTTTTATTTTTTTGGATGTGAGAATTATCATTGTCTTGCTGAAACCCATCTATGTTCATTCTTGGAACTCGTGAAAATATTAAAGACAGAACCCGTTTTGGTTTCCTATGAATTATTAAAGACAGGTGAAAATATTAAAGACTGAACCGAACCCGTTTTGGTTTCCTATGAATTATTAAAGACAGAACTCGTGAAAATATTAAAGACAGAACTGCAGTGCAAGGCATGAGAGTGTTTATTGGAGGGAATGGTGATTGTGGTGTTTTACTGGTGTTGTCAAAGGTATGCATGTGTATGTGCAAGGGATGGTCGTTGAGATGGATAAAGAAGTTTGGCTTTTGCTTACTGATCAACTAGCTACTGCACCACATGTTCGTAGAGAGGGTGCTATTCTAGATTTTCCAACTTTTTTATCTGAAATACTTCAACTTATACCATTGATTTTGATGTTAACTAATGATAGCAGTGACAAGGCTTTTCTCACTGTTCGTTCATATTTCAGATATACATGCAGAGTATCATGTCATATACTCTATTCAAAGCTTGAACTTTCTTTGGTTTGCCTGTTGATTGAGTCATGAACTCCAACAAGAGTTTGAAGTGATCTGGCATTGCTAGATAGTCTTACACTAGTTGACGTAGGGTGGCCGAAATTTGAAAATGATGATCTCCCATGATAGCCCACGCTTATATTTGGCATCTCTAACTGCTGTACTTTCCTTTTCTCAGACGTAGAGAAATGCAAAATTGTAATGTTCAGTAGACTCAACCGGGGTATTTGTGTTTGGGTGTTATTTTAAGGTGTCCTTGATCCATACGATTCGATTATTTGGTGCCCGATTCATCATCCAGACTAAAGTCCAAGACAAAGGTTGGGTGCCTGACAAAACGATTTTCACTAATGAAAGGATCCTTAAAACGCAAGGTAGATTCTACTGTGCTGGTACCAGTGCTTGAGCCCTTGTTCATAGGCTTTGGAACCACAGGACCGGGGGATCGCTGGTAATTTCTACTATGGACTTTCTAAGATAACTTTAGCCAGTGGTGTCTGTTCTGGACAAACCATGTCTGCTATCATAATTCTTGGGGCCAATGGTTAAGCAGAAAGCATGGGGAAGGAGGAGCTTGTCCTCTCATAGCCGCAAGCAACGGACAGAGCTTTAAAATGTGCGTCGTCACATCTTTAGGTAAACTGCCCGTCCAATAGTTTCCTGCTTGGGAGAACGATGACTGGTTTCTGTCAAACTAATAAAATCCTGGGGACGGTTTCCGTGAAGAAATGGGCGGTCAAATGTTCATGAAATTTCGAATGTTGCTCTCCGTTCATTATTTTCTCTGCAGAGCATTCCTCCCATGAATTTCATAACTTGATCTCGTCTTCTGACAATGAGGTACTGGTGGTAATCAATTGAACCTCACTTTCGAATGCACTGGTGGTGGTGGACCATCGGCGGCTATCAAATCCATTTTGATTTTTTACAAGGGCAATTACCGAGACACTAGTTTCTTGGGTCGTATGGCCCAACTCACAGTACCATTTGGGTCGGATTTTACTTGATAAATCTAGTTACTAAACATCTGATTTATAATATTAATATTTAACATAAAACCCAATCTCAGTTTTTTTTTTTAAAAAAAATATGTTTTTAGGAATTAAAAAGGGTTAATCAGTGTGGGCTACGGAGTTATAGACAGTGGTGTGCATGCACAATGTGCTAGGGAGTGGAACTTTGAAATTGAAAATGAAAGTGGTTGAGGTTGTTTTGTTTTTCATGGCATCTTATTTACGGCATTTTCTAAAACTTGTTTATTTTTGGTTAATAAAATATCTTTCCAGTTTTTTAAAAAATATTTTTTAATTTTTTTATAGAAAATAATTTTTAAATTTTTTTAAAAATTTAAAATTATATTATTATTTATATCAAGTTTGATTATCAATCTTTTAATTGTTATATGTTTTGTTTTGATTTTTTATATTTTTATTTTATTTTTATACTAGCTTTGATTTTTTTTAATTAATTTTTTTATTTATTATATTTAGTTTTTATTTTTAAAATTATTATTTATTTTCTTAAAATTACTTCCAAAAAGTACAAAGAAAAAAAAGAGAGAGAGCCCATCCAGCGAATGCAAGGGGCTTAAAAGGAACAGGGTTGTCCTGCAAAAGCTGGCGGACGTTTTTATGAAAAGAGGTTGTGTAGAAAAAGGTCCTGCACTTTTTACTCAGTCATTTCCTTCAGATTCCCTGACTTTTCTGATTACTTTCTCCTTTTCCCTTTGTCCCCTTACCGTCCCAAGGTTCTTTACTCAATTTTTGTACCTATAAAATAGGGAAACTCATGACCTATGCCACTGGGTAGATCCATGGCCTCTCTCTTTTGTTTGAATTATTTAGACACAATCTCTCTCCCTCTCAGTCTCTTGAGACCAGTAAAATGGTATTCGTTTCATTTAAAGCTTTAAAGCCTTAAAGCTCTGCCACATTGAGCCCATTTGTGCTCCCTAGTTCCTTCTCTATCTAGTCTTTTCTCTTCCGGTAAATTTCAAGCTACATGTCGATGGTACCACTCTGTTATAGCTCAAGAGATTCAGCTCAAAAGATCCTTGCTCTTTCGTGTTTGAGAAGCTCGAAAATCCGTTAGGTTTTGTTTCTTTTCAAGAGCTATTAACTATTCGAAAACAAGACGCACAGGTTCTTTATCTGTGCATTGTTTTTTCCTCCATGTCCCCTCGCATTTTCAAGTTTAAATCTTTTCGAAACCCAAGTCTATTTTCACTGATTTAAAGCATTTCTCTTTCAAGTTCAATAAGAAGCATTTCAAGGGTAGCTGGCTAAAAATGTCAATGCCGTTAGACCAGCAACCACCACCAATGTCTGTAACCCCGCAATCTTTCAACACCTACTCAACGCACGCTTCAATTGGTCCGGCTATTGCAGTACTTGTAGTGATCATGGTCTTTGGTGTACTTGCTGTTATGGTTGGAAGGCTCTGCTCGGGAAGGAGAATCATGGGTTATGGCCAGTACGATATGGAGAGTTGGGCAGAGGTAAAATGTTCTTCCTGCATTGATGGAAGGATTAGCCCCCCACTTTCGAGGTCAAGTGTGCCTGCCACCTCTAGTTCAGCCTCGACGCCTGCCCAAACCCAACAAGAAACCAAGCAAGAAGAGCAATCTCCTCAACACCCACCTGAAAATCTTGATTCTTAAACGAGGGAGGTTTGACTTGTTACTTGAATGCATGTGTTGGAGCATTGCTGCTTATGAACTGTAACGATGAGCACATTTTGTATCTCTTCGATGTCATTGTATATCAAAGGAAAATTGCGGTTGCTTCAGTAGTGGCACCATTTTTTTGGGCGAAAACTATCTCGTTGAGGAAGATTAGTACCCATTTGTTTTGCTCCTTGTTGTAGTCTCAAGAAGATTTGACTTGCATTCCATTCCCACTCTTTAACTTATTCCTTTTGCCTACTCAAGCGAGAAATGGCTTTATTCCAGTGTCATGCATATGATAATTTATTCTTTGAATTTATGTATCATTATTGCTTACGAATTATGACCATGAGTACATTATGAGATGTTGACATTGCTGGGGAAGGCCACATGGGTTGAACTAAATTACTGCTTCGGCCTTGGCACCTTTTATGTGGTGGATTACTTGCTTCCTTTCATGTTATGGAATCGAAAATCAGGAGAATTGAGGTTTTCTTTTACTTTGTTCACTGTTATAGTTTTAAGAAGATATAGCATACATTCCATTTCCGCTAAACATTGTTCTTTCCCCACTAAAGCAGAAACATTAGCCTCCATCACAAAATCCCATCCCAGGAACCAAAGGATCAGCTCAGATTCAGAGCACCAGGGTAATAACCCAGACACAGTGGAAACTGGCAGTTCACATTTATTTAGTATAAAGGCTATTTTAACCAGTGAATTAGATTCTAAGAATTTCCAGCATAAATCCTGTGGCACTGGATACATAGTTTTCATCCCTTAATCTCTTCGTATTTCTGATTCTTATCAATACCTAATCAGCTTACTAACTCGAAAAATTCCTTCGCTCTTGCTCCCATGCCATGAGAAGAAACAAGTACGCTTTCCTAAGATAAACAAAACAGTCTTGGAGGCCGGTGAATTTGTTTTGCTAAAGGACAGAAGCCACCAGGGAAAACAAGGAAGCCAACTTGGCAGAAGGTGTTCTTAAGGTTTTTTCAACAACAAAAATATTAACTGAATGAATGTCTACTATCATTTTGTGCTCGTGCCTGGCTTTCCTCAAATCGACTCCAGTTCACTCAAAAGTCTACGACACTAAATACCTCCGAAACCAAACACGGGGTTAGAGACTTGCTGGAACCCCGCCAGTATTGAAGCAATATGATCAACATAATTCTAGGACCAGCTGTCTGGTGTATTGTTAGTACTATATCTATTATATTAGGGTCCATTATACAAAACCCATTAGGGTTAGCTGTCCACGTCTCTATATATATGCAATAAACATATACATATTATTAAAGTGAGCACACGACAAAAACTATAAGATTATAGCTCATTGTTCTATTAGAATTATGCACGATCATATTACTTCGATAGCCGGAACAAGAAAGCTACAGCTAATATACTTGTAACAACAAAAACTATGGCAGTTCATTGGGTTAAAGAAAGAAGATGGAAAGAACAAGGACAGAAAAGGATGCATTGCTGTAGTTGCTGATGTTCAAACTTGTAAGCATAGGCATACAATCATCTTCCTGTGGCTGCTCGCCAATCTAGACACTAATTTATCCTTGTCTAGGAATTGTAATTCAAAAATGTATCTCGTGTAAACTTACATGGTAATTTTATCTGTTCTGAACACAAAATATAGTCAACCACTATTATTCTGTGCCCGTTTTATTTTGAGAAGATGAGAGAGGCCAGCAACTACATGTAGTCGACTGCTTGGAATTCCTGTCTTTGCCAGTGCCCTCCCATTTTGGTCCAGCAGAACAAAGCAAGGTACATATTTTATGTCATAATGAAGTAGCTGCAGACAAACAATAAAATGTAATCGGCCAGCACATCATAGCAAACTAATGCCCATTCAAGTCTTAGAGATTACACCAGGTTAAAAACTTAAAAAAACAGAACTGCTATGCGTATTGATATTTGTTTGTTGTGGGGTAGTCTCATCATCAAGTCAAACTTCCACTAGCTCTACTGCAGGCTTATGATGGTGAAGGTTTATGGTAGCGAGAGGTGTTATGATAGCAAGATGATTAGTAGATGAAGATGAGCCAGGAACAGTATATGTAAGTTTGTGGATGCAATGAAAAGGAGCATCAAGAAGTTATGACAACCAGCTATGCACTAAACTCCAAAGAATGTAATTCTCAGAAGCAGCTTTCTCTGACTCCTGGCCTACACCTCCAACTATGTAAGATGTTGATCAAAGCGGTAGGGAAGAAGACTACCAAATCTTAATGTCACAACCTATAAAAGATCATTGCATCGCTCTATTCGTTCAATGCTGTTTTACTTTTAATCATTATCTAAAATGCCAAGAATCCTAAAATTACAAGCAACACAATAAAATTAGACCCCGGAGTTCTGTTTCTGCTTGCCACAGAGAGATCGCAGAGCCATCTGTGTGGCAATGGGAAATGATCAAATCTAACAGCTCCATCACATAACAAAACAATGTTATTGTTGCTCACAAAGCAGAATCGGACAAAACTAAATAACAGCACCAATTAGGGAATTCCTCATTTTACACTTGAGATTTTCAAATTTCCACCTTTTAAAACAATATAATCAGGAGGTGAGTGCAATACCTCAGGCAGCCATTTCTCGTTCTCTGCATCTGCCATTACAACATTGAGCCAACTTGAGTTTCTACCCTCTACCTCCCGGACAAAATTAAGCAAAGAGTTGCACAACCTGCATCTAGGCGAATAAAACTCAAGCATCGTAGCCTCTTTACCACTTGCCAGTGCCGAGGCAAATGCTCTTTGCTCTGCTTCTCCTTGCTCTTCAGGAGTCAAGACCCTTTTTTCATTCTTCAAAAAGTTATCTTGGCCAGTTCTCGCACCCAGATTGATAGGATTAAAATTATTGATCCAAGAATTAGAGGATTCTGAAATCGAGTTCAACGAATTAAGCGCAACGGCTCCCAGACTCTGCAAGGACCTGAAAAGCCAAGGACTTTCTAAGGTGCAGACTTTCCCATTTTTCGCATGTCGATCAACATCCCACGGCCATTTCAGACAAAACAAAGATTTTTTAGTAACAGGATCCATTTTCACCTGATTCTTTTCCGGGGTTGCAGAACCTAAGCACCAAGACTTTCAGAACCCAACACTGAAACAATTACTAGATTTACTGCATGGTATAAACAAATAAGACAGTGAGACAACAAAGATAAGTATGCAATGAGCCTTGAAGGTTCCTTTAAAGAACAAAAACCACCAAGCATAAACCCTAAGCTAAAATTAACATATTGGAACTCAAAGAATTAAAATTTGATAAAAATTTAAAACAGATTGGTGTGTCTGGATCCATACACATACCTTCTGGGTTTTCCAATTGGCATTAAAAACAAAGAAAATTCTGCGTGAGAGAGTGAGAAGAAGAGATGGTGTAACAAGCCAGAGCAAGTACTCACCGAGGACAAAGAAAGGGCACAGTAACCATGATAGATGGCAGCAAGAGAACAATGCACATATTGGGCTGTGATCTAACTGTGGGCTTAGCTTGGATTTCACACCGGCCTGCTTAGCACTAACAATAGTAGTAACTTCTATTTATGTCAGATATTTATTTATATTCTTCTTGTTTTTTTCTTAGCAAATATTCTTTAATTTTCGTCCTCTACAAATTAGTTCAGCCAATCCTTTTCTGATTTTTTTAATTAATCAAGATAAATTATTTCAAGATTAAATATTAATTATGCTTATTGATGTGATATTATCAAATACTTTTCATTTATGAGATATTAAAATAAAAAAGGTTATAAACTCTGAATAAAATATTTTATTCAAGCTTATTTTTTTTCTAAGATCCCAAGCTTATAAAACATTAAATTATAAAAATAATAAAAGATTCAGCATTAAATAATCAATTTTCTTATTAGTATATAGCCAACTTTCAAAAAAAAACTTGGGATTTCTTTCGGGCTGTAATCTTACAATGATGGATTGCCAAGTTGTGCTAATCCTACCTTTCGTATGAGCCCACCTTCCGAGTAGTCGAGAAGTCCTTTCTATTTCTTCTTTGTTTTAGCAAAAATATGTTTTTAGTTGGAGAAGAATGGAAACGGATTTCAACATTAAAAGATGGGCTTGTGAGTTTTAAGGCAGGAGGAAGCACCGGAAATTGACCGCTAATGAAGTAGTTGTTTTTCGGTGACCGTAATTCTATCCTAATCATGATAACATGGCTTCGAAATCTTCTAGTTAGTGAATGAAAATTGACCAAACCTACAATGACTAGCTAATATTCCTTCCTTATTAGCTGGAAATTCATTAATTTGCCTGACCCTTTTAAATTCAGGTTAATGAGGTTCTCTCGAAACCTATAAAAACTTTTATCACGAATAAAAAAAACAATTAACCACAAGATTTAATCAAATTATCTTGGAAGGCAATTGAACATGCATCTATCAGGCCAGAGGATCAGAGTTTTTCTTTTTCTTTCCATCCTTTTTTGCAACTCCTCTTTCTCGATTACAATGGAGGATATGCAGAAAGAAGCGTGCTAAAACCAAGCCGAAGTGTTTCTTATTCTTTAAAAGTAAACCTTAACATTGAAGCCATGATTGAACCTTCGAAAATTAGAACTGGGAAATAGAAATCAATTCTCCTACCCAATCATGACAAAGCCCCAACATTTCTTTCAACACGCATAAGATTTTAGAAGAAAAATATGCTTAAAAATCAATTCAAGCAAGATTTAATCAAATTTGTCCCTTGAATTGTAGAGGAAGAATGTTGTAGGAGGTATGTGTTGGAAAACTAAGAAAAACCGGATATTAATTTACCATGATCAATTCAATGGAATACAATTTATAATTTATAAGTCCCAATCCTTTTTATTTTTTGTGCAGTAGAAATAAAATTAAATAATAACTAAATATAATACAAATAATTACACAAATTAACATTAAGATTTTAACATGGAAAACTCGATGTGAAAAAAATCACAGGACCGTAGTCCACCTAAAAACTTTCACTATCAATAAATAATGGATTCATAATTGTTTTCCCTTAAATTCAACTAAGAGATACAATATGTATATATATTGTCAGGAACAATTTATTCTCAGATTATAACAAAATTTAAAAAAAATTATTTGAAAAAAAATTATAATATTGACAGCTCTATTTTCTGTCAAAACGGCCAACTTTCATATCACCGATTTTCGATCCAATCATTCAGAATGAAAAGTAACGTGTTTAGAAGTTATTATCAAAATCTCAGCCCAATCTAAAAATAAACAAGTTAAAAATTAAAGAAAAAACATAGGTTGTTCTGCTATTTTTTTTTCTCTCTTGATTTTTTTCTCTTCTCTTCTTCAAATTTGCTACGGCATCTACAGTAGCAGAACCATTATTTTTAAAAGAACCAACTGTCTCTCTTCTTAATTAATGTATTAGTTTTACTATCATATGATGTGGGCCACACAGAATAGTATACCTCCATCTGAAACAAAATTAATAGTTAATTAAGAATAAGTTTATTAAGAATAGTTAATTAAGAATAAGTTTATTCTTGTGTAATTATAAAAGAATGGCAACCATATTAATAATATGATGTATTTGAATAAATGTAGTAAATCTTTATGGATATTAATTCTAATATTTAAACCCAAAAAATTAAGAAATGGGACAAATTTTTCCTAGTCGCTAAATCAAACTCGTGAGATTAAAGTTCGAATAATTTTATAGGATTGATGGAGAGTTTTGTTTGTTATTAATTGGTTCGATCCAACCCGCATTCAAGCGTATTCCTAATATTGAGGATTTTGAAAAGAAACGAAAAACACAGGAAAAAATTGGACTTTTCAGTACAAATAAAGGTTTACAATACGCATTATAAAGAATTAAGAAGAGAGAGAGATATTTAATTCAATAGTATCATCAACTTAATTATTTTCAGTCATGACAATGGAATTGATGGCTTATGAATCACACCACTAGCCTAAATCCGCTGTTGTCCAAACGTGAAGTAGACAAGACATGAAGGGAACGACTCAAATGTTATGCCGAAATCGAGTTGAAATGCTAAAAAAACATGTATATGGTGAAACTAATTGATAGCACTGATTAGCATAAACGTTTCTAAAGTAACTTGGTCATGCTAATTTCTTGGATCAAGTATCTGCATTTTGAAATAAATAAATAAAAACTATAAGTTAATTATAACCTCTCGACCCTCTTTTTTTTCCCCACTATAACTGATTGCAATCTCAGTTTTATGCATGCATATTCAATAGTTCTAAGTTAAATAATTGAGCCACTCTGTATAGGAGGGCCAAGACCAGGTTCCTTTGCTTAACAATGTAGTGAAGCGTGATTGAAATTACATTTTATCTTGATAATAATTTTAAAGGTATTTGAATCATCAATATATATTATAATTTTATAAAATTCTACAAAACTCTTTCTTAAAACTTCAAAACTTTTATTAGGGATAAAAAGCTACCATTTATTGCTTTCCACAAAAGCTGTCATAATGAGAAACACACATTTACAAAAGGAGAGGATATCATGTGAGCAAGGACCATGCATCTTCTTGAGCATAAATTATTTAAATTACTATTATTTAGCACATTTAGAACATGCATGCACATTTAGAACATGCATGCCTTTGCAGCTTTCCGCAGATATAAAATCCACAAGTGTCGTTATAAAGTGGGACAACAGCTTTGTGAATATTTGCTTCGAGGAAGAAGGAAACAAAGGTGCACCTGTGTCTCATGTTCTGGATTCAAACCCTTCGTGGAAGGCACTATTGCTGATGATATTCTTCTCGATCTTGAGCCTCGAACAGTTTTCTTGGAAGTTGCTGTGGTACTAGTTAATTACATTTCCTACTCGGATAAAATAAATTAAAAACAAACAGCTCGTGAACGATAAGCATTGCCAATATTTATCTTGAGAATTTATAATTTTGATTAAAAAAAAAGATATTAATACAGATTAACAATGCCTTGATCTACTGGCAAGATGGTGACAAACAGTAATGATCTGACGGGTGATTGTTAAGGTTCATGTACTAGCTCTGAATCTATCAGATATGTTGCTCGCTCAAGTCTAGCTTACTTGTCTAGATTTCCAGGATATGTCTGATCAAGTCAGAGCCGGTGAGAGTTGATATGCCATGTAAATAATAATTTAATATCTTCATTTAACATTAAAAATAAAAATAAATAAGATATATTTATCTACTATATTTTATAAAACAAAAATTACTCTTGCCTAATAAAAAATTCCCAATTGCAAAATAAATATTATTCAAGACATTCTTATTAAAGATACATAAAAAATAATAATAAAATAATTTTTAAATACTTTTAAATATTCTATTTATAATTTTATCCAACACTCTCATCCAACTTCGTTTTAAATTAGCTCGTATCACGTGAGATGCAACATTAGGTGTGGCTGGTCTTCCTTGCAATAAATGTTTTTCCCCAGTTAATGAGATTTCAAACTCCTACTTTCTATTATATACAAAGAAATCCTCTTATTTTCTTTCAAATTTTTTTCTTCAATCCCTTTTCCATATAAATTCCTCAATGTCTTGGGTTGAGATTATTAAGATTCTCAATTTTATTTTCTTTATAGGATATTCTCAAAACTCATTCTTATTTTTAAACGATAACTCATAATTCTTCCTCTGTTTTCTCTCTCTCTCTCTCTCGACAATGTGAGCATGTACATCATCATAAAAAATATATGTACATACAATAAGGAAGAGATTTTCAATCCCTCCCTTTCCCACTAGTTCCGAGATTCATTCTCAAAAATATTATTTCTAGATTAATCAGATGAAGAACCTATGGAGTTGCTCAAATCTAAGAATATAATGAGTGATCGTGAGTGTGGTATGGCTTCTTTCTTTTTTTTTAATGCATTTCACTTAAAAATAATGTAAGAATAGTTTTTCCAAGGCAAAATAATTAAAATCCATTCCCGCCATCCATTGGAGACAGACTGTAATGAAACATAGATTGTAAAAATTTATCCAAGGCCACAAGTTCAGGCACTCATCAATCTTCATCTCACATTTTAGTAAAACAAAAAGAAAAAAGAAAAAAATTAACATAATGATCATATTAACTGTTAACACCACCGAATTAATCAAATTAACAACACCAGGCATGGCTTCGATCCCCTCTTCTCTAATTTAGTCTCAACTAATGAAAGCCTGAGCTACTCTCGGACAAGTTAGAGCTCACATAGTCCCTTACTTCCCTTGCAATAACATCCCTCATCACATCCCAAAATCCAGCAGGCAAACTCTCTGGCCTCCTCTCCGCCACCATTCCACCACTATTACCACTGCCTCCACCACCAATCCCTGGCGGTGCAAGAGTCAGCGTGGTTAACGCATCCTCCTCTTCTCTCATTATGCTATCCGGCATAGATCCTGATGCTACATTGATATCAATGGCATTTCCTTCATTTTGGTTACCATAGTTACTATATAAATTACCTTCCAAATTCATCTGACTCTGGCGTTCTCTTGCCCTTCTTTTCAACGTGGAGTTCCAATGGTTCTTGACCGCGTTGTCGGTCCGACCTGGCAGCAACCTGGCAATGGTGGCCCATCGATTACCAAACCTGGCATGAGCAGCCAGGATTGTTTCATCTTCAACTGGAGAAAACGGACGGTGCTCCACATTTGGGCTTAACTGATTGCACCACCTAAGCCTGCATGATTTTCCAGACCGACCCTTTATGTAACGGCTTATTAAGGACCAGTTCCTTGGTCCATGTTGCTCAACAAGCCTGGTCAAAATCCTGTCTTCCTCTGCACTCCATGGTCCTTTAATTCTTTCAGATTTATTGGCGCTTCTTGGTGTTTTATTTCCATTGAAAGAAGAATCCGAAGAGGAAGAATCTGAAGAAGAAGTAGAGCACATGTTCACTGCTTCCATGACAATTAAGATCACGAAGGAGCTTCAAAGAAAAAGAGAGAGAGATTGAGTAAAGGGGTTGGCTTTGAGAGTGGACGAGAGACAATAAATCGAGTTGCAGGAGTGAAGGGGCTTATATACGGAGGAGGACAGAAATGGGGATAGAAAGAGAGGGAGACAAGGAGATGCATGAACTTGGTTCGGTACCCCATAGACAGAGAGGGGTCTTCCAGGAAACTGGCTTTTGTAAAGTTGGTGGGGAGTGAAGACCAGGAATAGGTGCGTACTCTCGAGGTCGAGTTTTGTTTTCGAGATTTCTTTTCTGCTGCCAAATTTTCTTGCAGGTCGGATTCTGTTTTGTCTGCTCTTTTTTATTTGACCATTTTGGGCCTCCGAAGGTTTATTCAAGTGTGGAGAAAACAAGTAATGCGAGGAAAGTATTATTATATTAGAGAATTCCGAACACAGATGACTTAATTTGTGTTACATGTGTCCCTGTACACATGTTATGTACGGGGACATATGTTTAGTTGCCAAATTAGGTAATTTTACATGACCATCTCATAATTATAAGTTAATTGCTAATTAGAATGTACTGAAAAGAATTTCCAAAAGCAAAACAATGGTGTGGTTCTCAAAACTCGTTATTAATACACATTTCACAATTTTTTTAATATTTCTTTTTAATGAATTTAAGTTGTTTATTTTTTATCTCGAGATTTTTTTTTAAAAAAAAAGAAACTTGACTCAGATTATATTTAGGAATAATAATTCTAACTTTTTAGCGAAGTTATAAATTTTGAAGTTATAGATTTTAATTTGATTCTATGTATCAACCTAGTGATTTATAACATGTTTTGTTTCAAGTATTTTTTTGAAAATAATAATTATAATTTAGGTTAATCTGTCTAGGTAAATTATTAAATTTATTTAAAAATATATTAAAATAATATTTTTGTTGATATTATCTTATGAAATAATATAAAATATTTAAAAAAATATTTTTTTTAAATGACGACGTTGGAAAAATCAAAACAATCACATCCTCAAACATAAAAAGCTTCGTGGTGCGAGAAAATTATAAACAATAATAAAAACAGGTTGAAGAGAGTGAATCTAAGGGGCAATCTTGGGATTTGGATGAGACCAGGCAATCTCGATGCAGAAAATAAAATTAATAAAAATCATTCCCGTCCTCCAGACTCTCTCTCTCTCTCTCTCTCTCTCTCTCTCTCTCTCTCTCTATCACGCACATACAGAATGGCTTATCGTTTGTAAACGAGAGAGGATAGCGTTTTTACCCAAAAAAAAGAAGATGTGAGAGAGAGAGAGAGGAGAGCGTTTAAAACATGACAGGAAGGCCAGAGCTGTTCAACACAAAACAAACGTTTTAAAACGGAAAGTGGGGTCGAAACCTTTTGACTAGATGGCTAGATTTACAGCTGGTGAGTCCAAATCCATAGCCTCAGTAACTGGAATCAACGGCTCCGATCGACCGTTTCGAAAAAGAGATACTGTTAAGAGGAATCCCTTAAATTATTAGTATTGGCTTTTTCAGGAGGATGACTTTTACGTCTTCCACGTAGGATGGTCCCACAGCCAGCCTGTGCGAATCTCACGTGATTCGGGTTAAATCTCCTTGACTTTGTTGTCTATTCAACAAAGTAACTTACTTACTCCACTCTTCGCTTTGGAGCGTCCGTGTCACAGCCCTTAATTGCCCCTAAGTACTCGGTTATTAAGCCTACGTTTCTTTTTCAATCCAGTTCGTGCGGTATGTTCTGCGGACTGTGTTTTATCTTCTGTCATTATTTTAAAATGTTTTGTTGATTAATATATATTGTAGTTTTGCTCCATTTCTTTTTAAAAAAAATCTTAGTTAAAAAAGTTAAGTCCCGAGATGTTCCACGGTAATTTATAGATCCTCTTAAATTTAATTTCTAAATTACAGTATTAAAAGTTATTATAATATTAAATATACAATGAACTTAAATTTATAAGTCAACTTATTAGCCTGCCTGTCAAGTCGACTCAACCCCCTACTAAATCAAAATCTAAACTGAATTGTGTTTTATTTCAAACTTTAAAAATTAACATGATGGTATTTAAGTTTAAATTAACTAATCAAATTTGATTGAGATTCAATTGACTTAATTCCAAGAGTTTTCTAAATATATTTTATTAAAAATAATATTATTTCATTTTTTTATCTAGTAAATTCATGACCGAGAGCTCGAACTAGATCGAGTACGCTCGTTTTTTTCATCTTGATTGATGTTTGTAAAAAATTACAAACCAATGCCAGCACTATCATGAATAATACAGAACACAACAGGGCAAAAATATCTCATTTTTTTCAGAACTGAGATTAAATCCGAATTTGTTGACCTACGTAGAGGTGTGATCCTGTGAATTAAAAGTACAACGATAATTGAATTAAAAGTACAATTATTCTCAACAGGTCATTTTAAAAGTTCAAGTTGAATGAATTAACAAGGTAGACAGAGAATATGATAATTACTGATATAAACTTCAATACGGAAATCTCATACATGTCAAGACTGATCTACTCGTAACTTAACAAAACAAATTAAAAATCTCATAGATATTAAAATTGCTTGACTCGGGAATTAATAAAATAATTCAGACATCTCACTTGACTCATAAATTAACAAAATAATCTACTTTATATTTTTAAAAAAAACAGAAAACAAATCATTAGGTAAAACAAAAGATATACTTAAAGTAACTCTAATTTCAAAATAGACTTTAAATCAACAAATCATCAGATTCATATCTGAGATTATCTCTCGTGCATCTTGAAGTCCCAGAAATACATCGAAGTAATTTGGCCGTGGATATACAGTGAGACTGAGAAATACGCGCTTCACGCAATGAGATTTAGCAACCCCACAAAATATAAACGGGTCGGCATCATGATTACATCCCAGCCGCCCACGTGTCAATATTAATGGATTTTTGGAGCCTTACAGTGGACCTGTGATGTAACCCCACCGAGAAGCAGTTGGGCAGTTTATACTCCAGCTAGCATCGAACCCTGATTCATTCACCGACTGATTTCGAAATTCTCCATAGTTTTCAAACAGCAAATCGCAAACAAGGACAGTTTCCTTAATAATTGTCTTTAAGAGGTTGCCTTTGTGGGACCAGAAAGTGGACTGTTTCTTTCGTAAGATATATTTTCAATCTGATCGGAAAGAAACTGAGCCACTTGATTTGCAGACCGTGGGGTCCAACATGTTCCCTTCCAACCCATTTGTTCCTCGGTTTAGCCCCGTCATTGGTTGTGTTTTGGTTTTGCCCAATACCGCGTTGGAATGGGTAGCTTGTCCTTTTCCTTGAGCTGGTCAACCATTGGTTATAGTTTGTTGATTGCTCTGTCTATTTTTGACTTTTCACTCTCTTTTTATTCGGTAATATGATAAAATCATGTTTTAAAAAAAATTATTTTTTTCAAATAAAAAATACACTGTATCTTATCATAAAAAACAAATAGATTATAATAGAAGTTGATGGAAGTTAATATAAACAGGACATTGGGGATTTTCAATTTTTCATGTAATAAATACTGTTACGAACTGAAATTCTTTTTTTTCTTGTTTTCAGCTTTTAAGGGGTATTAATTCTCAAATGTTTAAGGGAAATTGTTAACGTTTTCCTAGAACAAAAATCACATGAAAAAGCAAGTTTAAATTTCTCCGAATTACAGGTCCTGCCAGGTTTTTAAAGATAGGTTCCCTAGCCTGGTCCCCTCGACATATACAATAACAGTCACGCCTCGAAATCAGATGTTCTTTGCAGTTTGCACCAAAATGAAAATTTTCCCAGCTATAGCCATGATTTAAGGCGCTGTTATTTCTCATTTCGCATTGCCCTGGGACCGTGCAATTTCCATAGTAATTGACCTTCCTTGAATATTTTTGTTGAAAATGATGATTAATTTCGTGTAAATACAGTAATAAGGAGAAGAAATTGGACAAGTTCGCTCCAGTTGGTTGGAGTTTACATCTTAGGGAAATTGACGCATTATCGTTATCCTTTCGCATTGATTGAAGATGACAAGCAATCGAACTTCGAAATAGACGAGTAGAAAGTGTGTCCCTTGATCTAGAGAATATTTATTTATTTATTTTAAAAGTGTTTCTGAAAAAAATATTTTTTTATTTTAAATTGATTTTTTTTATTATTTTGATGTTCCTATATAAAAAAAATAAAAAAAATCTTGGATTTTTCTTTTTTTTTAAAAAAAACTAGCTTTAAATTTTTCTCGGTCGACCTTGAATTTATATGCTTGGCTCGATAGATGAGTTGACTTGTATACAGTTGTATACAGTCAGAAGAGCTTCAAATAGAGTTCATTGCTTCTTGTTGCTTGACTTTTTTTCTGGTTTATTTTTTTTTTCAAACTCCGTTTTGGATTTTTTTAGTTGTGTTGGTTTTTACTTCTATATTTTTATTTTTATTAATTATAAAATTAAAATTTAGAAATTAGAATTTTTATCCTGAAAATGAGTTACTGTTCTTGGCTCTGCTTGATTTGTTCCTTCTATTTTATAGTGCTTGAATTCTTTATTTTCATGGAGGTCTGTAATTGTTTTAATGTGTCTCCTGTATATCCACCAAACAAGAGTCTCTTGCTAGCGCTTTCTTTTCCTTTTCTTAACTTTCATGAGACGGCCGAGGAGAACATGTTCCCCGTCGTTTATTAATGAGATGAATTATTAAATATATGAAGAATCGTATTGTGTACCGTCGCAAAAAACCAAAACACGGTCCAGTCGTCAGTATTTATCTGGTATATAATATTTTCTAAAAATGATTTTTAATTAAAATATTTTTTCAATTTATTTTTTATTAAAATATTAAAACCATTCAAGACTATCTAAAAAAATAATAATTTGATGCTTTTCAAATGAAAAACAATACGAAAATCATTTTAAAAATTAAATTATAACTAAAAATCAATTTTATTAATCACAATTTTTTTTACAAAAAGAAAACCCATTCATGTACCACATAAAACCTTTAAATTATAAAATAAATTCTCTAGAATGACTTCTTGACGAATTATTAGGAAATTTTGAATACATTGTTTATTTTGATGAATAATTAATCAATATCTTGTTTTTCAATATGTAAAATGCTTATAAATATGCTGGGTACAACTGGAACATTAACAGCTGTGCTATTTCTTCGGGAACCAGCTAGTTTTGAACAATCACCGTCTATCCTGGAATAGGCTCTCAGAGATTTTACCCATCTGGTGAAAAAGATGGGCCTGGCTTTTTCTCCCAGCACGACAAGAATATACCCTATCTCGATCTTATTTTTAACAGATAGTGTCAGCGACCCGTTTTCTCCATGGAAGGAGACTCGACCCTTGGATACGAGGGTCCAGCATCCAGTCCATAGGAGGACCCATTCATCCAGAAGGCTGATTCGGGGGGTGGGAGCGTTATTCTGTTCTCGCGAAAAAAAGAAGAAGAAGAAATCGTCTCATGAACTATATGGTCCATCAAGAATATCCTTATCTTGGAATTAAATTGGGGAAGCTTTAAAGGAGGGATGATAATGGATATTGATTATGTTTTAAAATTCAAGATAGATAAATAATAGTTATTTAATGTTTTTAGACAGTGGTTAGTTAATATTTTCAAGTATTTAATTTTTTTTAGTTTAAGAAATTCTAGTTTCATAATAAAAAATTAAATATTTATAAAAATATGTTGAATACTTATAAAAACAATTTTAGTCAAAAACGTTTAAAGATCTTTGATAATAAAAATAGTATATTTAAAATTAATCAAAATCATAAATGAAACAATAAATATACTAGGTTTTTTAAGAAATTATATATGCACCTATAAATATAAAAAAATCATTGTATTAATTATTTACACGTATAGTAGTTTGTCATGCTTTTAATAATTTTATTTTTGAAGATTATCTAGAATCATGCATGTAGATTTAAAACTCAGTAGATGTTAAATTCAAATGTTATAAGCTTGAAGTGTTTGCTAGATATCTCTTAACATAGACTTAACTAACCTTCAAACCTTAGTGTTTTGGGTCAAATATATTTATAAAATCTATACTATGCTGAACTTGATTGATTGTCAAGTTTAGATTCTTTAAATTTAACATGTTTATTAAACACCTGTTACTTTTAGATTTAACTAACTATCAAGTCTAAGTTTTTTTTAATCTGACATGTTTAATAGATTCATGTTATCTTAATCATGACTAACTATTAAGTTTAAGTTCCCTATTTTTAACATGTTTGCACATTTATGTTATATTGAGTTTAATTAATTATCAAATTTAAGTTATTTTGGTTTGATATATTTAATAAATTTATTTTTTAAAGATTTTTTTAATTCTTAAAAACCATAACAAAATATTTTGACTAATTAAACATGCAAGGGTCAAGATATTACTATATTTATATTTTATCTATTAATTATCAAATAGAAATTTAAAAAATCTATATATTATTCACCAGGCTTTGTGTATTTATTTGAATACTCTTTATTTATTATTTATTATTCAATATAAAATAAAAAAGTAAAATATATATTTGAGATGTGTGTGTATTGTACAGTTGCTTGCTTTTCTGATATATATATTTTTAAAAAAACATTACCCTTTTTAATTGATTGAGTTCAAAATTCATGCTCACAAAGGCTGCACGATGAGAGAATGGACCCTAGCAGTACTGGAAGCGAGAATGATACAGCCCAAATGGCAAGTAATCCCAAGCACAACCTTCATTTGATTCTCTTTTGTATGGGCTAGCTGAGCTGACTCTTTGTGTAAGAGGAGAGTCGCTCTAAATCCCCGAGTTTCTGCTGGTTTGAGCTTGATTTTCACGCACCCTGTAGAATCCTGTACATTTGCAAGTTAAGTTGCCTTTTCACACGCAAGGATAAGTAGAATTGTGATATTGTTCAAATCCCAATATTTATTCTAAAGAACAACTCAATTTTATAAAGATAAAATCCCATAGCATCTACCAATATTTCACATTGATTAGAAACTAAAAAATAAGCAACATATTAATTTTTTTTAAAAAAAACGCATTTTAAATATATGTAGTTTTCAATCAATGTAATAATGCGGATTTTTTTATCTCATTCACCTCTCACGACACCCTTTAGCTCAAAAAAGAAAAAAAAAGGGGTAGTTTTAAATTCTGATGATACGAAGATTTTTATCTGGATGACCTTCTACGGAACCCTTTGATCTACCCTTTTTTGGGAGGAAGCCTCTTAGAAAGCTTGATACTTGATGAATAATAGGAGCATGACTAACGTTATCCTGTCTTCCTAACATAAAGATCTCCTTGCTTCTCTTAAATTGCATCTTCCATTCATTCATTCTGATCGAGTGGAGATAAAAGTGTTGGGAACATCATTTGACATGTACCGAAACCCTAATCGACACTCTTGAGTCTAGACTCAAGATTTGTTTCTGTGCAAAAATTCCAAGGATTGAAGTCCACATCCAGTCCCCACTCCCCACCATACATCTGATGTTTGACAAAACTAGTTCCAGCGCCTACTTTGCCTATGCTGGGAAAAAAAAAGAAGAAAACGGAACAATTAATGCTCTCACATGCTGTGTTTTGGCTCTCACTGGTCTGTCTATTTGATTGAAGACTATTTCAGCCAAAAAAAAAAAAAACCCAATCAGTCTGAAAAAGATTACCATCCCTCGAAGGTATACATGATAATATGAAGATTTATTAATGTTTTGGCATGAAGTCTTGCGCAGAAGCTATTGAAAAGTAAGAAATCCCAGGATAAAAGTTCTCATCTCCGTACTGAAATGAGCTGCGACTACAGGGCTTATGTTCTGGAAAATATAAAAGTTTAATTTGAAGTATCTGTACATCTACTAGTAATTAACAGAGAGCCTGTGAATTGGCTCTGCAGGGTTGCCGAGTAAATTTACAATCTTCAAGGCAGAATGATAAATGTTCTTTTAGATTTCAACTCCATGCAACTATTAAGGAATTTACAAGGGACTACTAGCTTCAAAACCACAACTCGCGCAATGATCTTGGCATAGAACAAGCAAAGAGATCAATAGAATACTTTTCGTGGTGCTTATAATTAGAAAAATTAAGTTCACAGACATTACGTAGAATGTCACACACAAACAAATCCTAGCGAGCCCTTGCAAAGAAAATACTCAATTCTGGCCCTGCTGCACCATCAGGATTAATCATATACAGAGCTTCAGAGTCTTTGGATCCAACCACTCTCTCAAATCTGGCTCTAATGTACGTCAATTCCCCGTCAGCTGATTCCTTCTCATTATTTGGGCAAGGAAGCACACCTGCGCCCATTGAAACACCTCTCAGAAGTTGCATGACATGAAGCTCATCATCAGACATTTGCTTCCTCCTTATACAGTACCCAACCTTTCTTCCATTACAATACACAGCCCAAACAAACTCCTCCAGAAGTTTCTTTTTATGAGTCTTGGTTTCGCTCTCAAGTGCGATCCTTACTATATCCGATGCCATCTCTTTGTGAAATAGACTTGAGTGCATCGGTAGCTCTATAACAAACATCGGCACACAATGAGGATCTTCTTGTATGGCTAGACTAACTCTGCCTTTACGATAACCAAAAATGGTACCTGTTGTAGCATGGTCCTTAAGTAAAGGTTTTCGAGGTCTGCCTAAAAGTCCAACCATCTTGCAACCTGATGTTAGCATGGGGAAGAGCTTGAACATTTTAAGAAGCCCACCGCCACTAGATTTTGATCGTTTCTCGCTTGCCGTATGCCGGAGCAAAGACAGTATGGCCTGGTTGTCCATTTGGAAGTAAGGGCTAGAATGTACTGGTGGCATCGTTGGGCTAATTACTGTAGTGCTATGCTATAAAATTCAGGAAAAATAAAGGGCGATGGTGTGTTTGAGGCTTTGAGCTATTGATCAATTACAAAGATACATATAAGGGGAGGTGTAGGGATTAAAGTTAGGAAGGTGGTTGGTCGCTCTGGCTGGATAGTCCTTGGAATCCTTTTGAAGTGGGAAAGGGAAAGGGAAAGGAGAGACCCCCCAGATTAGTTGTGAGAAGGAAAAATGAGTCCAATGCTTTGATGTGACCAAGTTCAGCGATGAAGAAAAAGAGGGGGATTGAATGCGATAAGATAAGAGGATTCGGACCACATAATGTGGGGAAAGGGAGGGAAGAAAAAAAACTCGAAAGACGATAAAAGGGACTCTGGTAATGTTGGCACGGGCATGTGCCTCTCTGATCATTACATAGGGCATCGACATCACTTCTTTATGCTTTGCCTGACCACCCCTCCCCTCCCTAACTCTCACTAATTATTGAGGTGCAGCTCATCTTTCCTCAATTCATTTCGCCATGGAAATTCTGCTTTTGCTTGTGGGGCGACTCTTCCTTTCGCTCCCAATCTGCCATCCTTTTCCGTGTCAGACCATAGTCTTATAATTCGGTACAGCTATTCAGACAACAGAGAAGTGAAAAACTGGCTCATTTGTTCGTGTATTACTGCCAAGTATTAAATACCAGGTAACGTTCTTGCTGTCTGCTTTTCAAGTCATGGAGGTTCGAAAACTATAGCCTCTCATGCCAGTCTGAATTACTAGCTTATTGTTGGGAAATCATCGCATTAAATCCTGATACACCTAAATTTCTCTTACAAGACCTGGGCTTCGTTTAACATTCTGACGCGGTGTGACTAAAGACGTTCTTAGATTCCCAAAATTATTTTTCATCTCAAATTACACAGTAAATTTACCAGCACATGTTTAGTTAATAGGAGTGTCCCCAATATGTACCAGTTAGTGTCCATGATGGGTCCTTCGAAACGACTGGATAAAAAGGAAGGAGTATTGTCGGCATCAACATTGGACACTAATTAGCATTTCGAAAAGTACTAACTATTGATTTGTGGATGAAAACTGATTTCTGGCAGGAATCTCTTCTGATCGATGTACATATAAACAGTCTCCTGTTGGGTTAAACTATTTCGTTTGTACCCACCACTGGTCAGTTTGAGAAATTTAAGAAAGGGCAGCTAAAGTTCTGTAATCATTCTGCTGATAACTTGATAATATGCTGGACGTCCGAAGTCTTCGATAGAATGTTAGGGCTGGTAATGTTTCTACGTATACAGCCGATTTCTACTTGAGCGTTGCATGTACTGAACTGAAGTGCTTGTCCAAGCTTCGAACCTGTTATGTCCTGATATGGGAAGTATAATTTTTATGATTTTTTTTTAATTATTTATAATGTGAATGGCTTGTGTTTTATTGGATTAAAAGGATATGTTTACAGAGGTTTTCCCAGCTTTTTTTTGCTGATAACTCCATATATGAGTGTTAAAAAAAAGAGTAAAAAATAACCCTCCTGGTCTCCTGATAAAATGCAGGTGGTGCCTGAATAAATTACCCGGCATCAATAGTCCTTAAATAAATTAAAGATCTAATCAGTTTATTTCGTTAACTATGTCTAGATTTCCATCTAATTGATGCTAGCTACACATATACCATAAATTTAAACAAATTAATTATTTATTTGGACAAAAAAAACCCTCAAATGATCATTTGTCAATAATAAATCTGAAAAAAAAATATAGTTCTAATAAGTGTTTGTCGTGTGTCCATTACAAGGGCAATAGATTGGTAACACGTAAATTTCATATGTTTTGAGTTAATTTCAATTTAATGAAAAACCAGGTTTGATTAATAAAAAACTAATTAAAACCTTCAATTTTGTACAGAGACTATTGAGATTAAATAATTTATGTAAAAACCATTTATATTATAATACTTTTTATCAAATGTTTCTTGAATTGATTCCCCTTGAGCACATGCAGTGATTGGACAAAAGGTGTACATATTTCTGCAATCACACTTCGCGTGTAAGATCTACCAACAAAGTTGGTTTCCATATCTATAATAGAGAGAGGAAGGGGCAAATTCCATTGATGCAACATAAAGCTAAGATCACATCCCTCATCCAGTGATAGACCCCAACGTTTCGTGAGGTCAGATCATTTGTCAAGTTCACTTTAATACTTTTATGTTTTTATTACTGTAGGGGTCTTGATATTTTAAAGTTAATAATTACATAAATTTTTAATAATTTTAATAATTATAAAATTTAAATTAATAATTTTTTAAAAATAAATCTATGATGTAACTAGTTAAACTACACCATTTAAAATTAATTTACTTTAACACTATTAAAGACTAGCCAGCTAGTAACATAAAAGGATAGATTTTCATAACTATAGCTTGGAAGAAATCTTTCATGATGGGTGTTAGTTTAAAATTGTAGTAATTTTTATGATTATAATTTTTGAAAATAAATTTAAAGAAATACATCAATCATAACTTTTTCTTAACTAAGATTTTAAAAGAAAATTCACATTAAAATTCATATAAAACTATTATATGTATTGATTAGCTAAACAATAAAATATAACTAGCAAAATATCACATCATAGAAATAAATATAAACTTAGTCTGGGATTGTTTTTACGATTTAAAACTAATTAGCTAATAACCTTAAAGGATAGAGTTTGATATCTATGGCTTGAAAAAAATCTTTCATGATCAATTGCATAAATATTTTAATGTATATTTAGTATTGTGGTAGTTTTTATAATGATAATTTCAAAAAATTAATTTAAAAAATCTATAAATCATAACTTTGTTTAATTAAGATCTCAAAATAGGATTTTCAATGAAATTCATATAAAACTTTTATGTTCAACTAAATATTTTTAAATCTATAATATAGACGTAGTCTAGGATTGTTTTTGTGCTAGCTTTAAGAGTGAATGACTTGAACATTGTTTGACAAAATGCATGTTAGAAAGAGATCTTGGAGATTAATTAAAGAGATAATAAAATGATTCTACATTCTAAGCAGCCTTTGTCGTCGCCTTGTTGCCTTCGAATTATTGTGGCTGTGATAAGACATTGCGTGATTGATTTTCCATTTCTTATCTTTAGTAGTATGTGACGTTTAACTGCTTTCGCGATTATAGCTTAACTCGAGAGCGAACTTGGCCCCTACATGTAATCTTGTTGGTTTTTAAGGTCATGATTGATGACCCAACATGACAACTCGAGAAAACTCTTATTTGTCTCAGAATACAAGTGTAAGTGGTGATAAAATATTGCTTATCCGAAGTTCATTAATCATCATAATAATAAAAAAACCATAATTAGTGCGTGCGTAATTCCAATCTACAGAAAGATGGGCTTGTACTTCGTTTACAAGACAGGGATTCTTCATTTAAAACTTCGGCACCCACCCAGGGAGGGAGAGTGGAAAAGGGGGAAGGTTGCAAATAATTTCCGATGAAATGTTGTATAAATCCACCAGAAAACGAAAATTCACTAAAGAAATCCACTTACTGGCTACTGCTCTAGAAGCAGATTGCCTGAATATAAAAATATAAAAATATTAAAAAAGCTGCCTAAAAGGATGACTATTTGCCAATTGGGTAGACATGCTCCATGCTCTTCACCATCTATAAGATAAAAAGACGTGTTTTTTTTTGTTTTTTTCTATTTTAAAAATATAAAAAATTATTTTGTGTTTTCATCCCCATATTTTTTTGTCATCAAATAAAAACCCAACATTACATAATACATCCAACGAAACCTTGTATGTTCGCCCTGATCTGGCACGGACAAGGAGCAGTTAGGATAGCTATCTTCGATGATAAATATCGATAGCTGAGATGCTGGCTCGTTTGAGATTTGAGAGTGGATACCGCACACCATAAACAAACGTCTTTTAAGGAAATTTCTGCACACTTTCTTTCGAGTTCATCATTGTTTATTGAAAGAGGTCCCATGCCGTACTGCATGGGAGAGTTATAATTTGTTCAAACAACATCATCCTCGAAAGGTAAAATTATGTTTTTCATGCTTGCCATTTGCCAGCCAAAACGACGCTTGCATGTTGTCGCACACCATGCCGCCCCAAGGTTTTCTATTCCTTTACCCTTTTCATTTGTTTACTTATTTACTATTTCCATATCTCCGGGGGCGGAGCAAAAAGAAAAATTAAAGAGGGCAGATTAAAAGAATTATTTTAAAAAGATTAAAGTTTTAATTATTTTACTATTAAAATTATAAATACTGACAAGGAAAAGTTGAGAAAAACATTTCATTGCAAAGACGGAGTCCTGCCAGCCCCCCGCGTCGGCCACTGCATGTCTCTTCTCTTCTCCACTCTGTCTTTCTTTTCCAATCGTTTGATCATGTATTTTCCTGCATATCTGGCGAAGACACACCCCCCATTTTCTGTTCTTAATTTTACATAGCAATTCTTTTTCTAGCACAATTGCAGGTGTTTGCTCTCTTTAAGAGAGAGAATTAATAATGAATTTCAAAATATTGATGGTAATTTGCGAACAAAAGGTGGATATACATCCTTAAAGAAGCTTCTTCTTCTTCTTCTTCTTTTCTGAAGATAAAAGTTTCGTTCAAGAGAAGGCGTTCTCATCTAAATCTAAGCCAGTCAATATCTTGACTATGATGCTTTTAATATAACATCAACTTCATAAATATATCCAACACCAACATGTAAGTTTCACCTCACCTGTAATTAAAAATAAAATCAACATTGAAGAAATAGGTTAATTACTTTTTTTATTGTTTTCTACTTATTAATCACACAAACACCTAAATAATATAGAATAAGCATCTTAAATCAGTCATAATAACACACGCAGTACATTACTAGCCATTTATTTTGCCTATAAAAACTCATTTTTTTTAATAAATAAAATCCCAAAAATATTATAGTACAAAAGTAATAAAATTATATCTAATTTCATAAAAATATCAAATTGGATTTTATTATTTTATATAATTTTGTATTATTTTCCTGATAATTTCATTGGTTTGTAAGGAAGAATAATTATTAAAATAATTTATACACATAATCACACTGTTTGTAAATTCTATTTATACCACATAAAATTCTAAAAATAACTCTTTTAAATAAAAAAAATCCATTCAAATATCATAGTATCGTACTAGAGAGTAATGAGACTCTAAAAAATACACTTGTTCACATGATAAACTGTACATACACGTAAGGTATAAATATAATATTATAATAAATAACGATAATCCTTTTATCTTCTTTTTTCCTTCTATTTTAGAAGGAATAAAACTTTCTAATAATAATATATGCTATAAAATATTTTTTTTTAATTTTTTAAATATGATTGTAAATAACATAAGGATATGGAACGCAAAAATGTAGAGGCTGTGGGCTAAATTGTTTTCCTTTTGGGCCTTGCTTAAAGTGACGGTAAAGGCATTTAACAACGGACTCTTGAACCCAATTTTGTAATACTTACTTTCTTGGATTTACAAGAATTACAGGTCTTTGTTTTTAAAAATATTTTTTTATTTAAAAATATATTAAAATAATATATTTTTATCTTTTAAAAATTATTTTTGATATCGACATATCAAAATAATCTAAAAAAATTAATTTAAAATAATTTTTTTTTCAAAAATATTTTTAATATACAAAAATAAACTGATGGTTTGATATTTCGATATCAAAATTTAGATTTAAGCAGTACCAAACCACTGCAGTGCTTTTGATTTCGTCATGTGATGATTGTACAGGGTGCAGGAGTAAGTTTTGACGGGCTTCATCACTGATTCATAGCCTATTTATCATATGATTGCTGGAAGTAGTGGCGGTAATTACTCGTGGCTTCCAAGAGCATTTCGCCAGAGTGCTGCTCCAACAGTGGAATTTCCAGGATAGATACACAATGCATATCTCCTAAGCGCCTTTCACTTGAATATGTTGAAATGGTGGGCTATCAATGCCTGAGGCTGCATTAGACCATCCTAGTTAAACTTGGTATCTGGAGGATGCATTTGGATTTGACAGATTTATAGGCGAGTTCATCTAACTATGCAGTCCAGCTCAAATCGGCATTTCACTACCATTGTGGGGTTTGCTATCTCTCTAGGGACATTCTGTGCCTTTTCATACTTTCAGCAGCAAATTCAGAGATTGTTTAGAGGTTGCTTTCACCTCCAGCCATAGCACAAATTGCTGTAAACTGGCTGGTTAAAGGGAACAGAGCAAGTGAATTTGATTCCAATCGTTTAGAAGGCTGTATAGAATCCTTCCTTCTCATTCTAGCAGTTTGTGTTTGTTACCCGACACGACACGGTGCTCTTTTTTTATACAAAAACATTATCTAATATCTTATTTTTAAAGGGAAAATATCTTAAAAGAACATTATTTAATATTATCATCCTTAAAAATTCTAATTTTTCAACAAAAATTTCATAATATAAGTTAGATATTAGTTACGTAAAATAAAAAAATTATCATTCTCTATATTTTAATTAAGATAAAATATATTACAGATTTTATTTTAAATTACTAAATATCTATTATAGTATATTATCAATAATTTATTTATAATATTATTGATTACAGTGTCAATAACTATTCAATTAAAAATACTTTTAATTCTAACATTGATAATTATTTCATAAAAAAAAACCTAATATTTTTAACTTTGAATTCAATGAATATTAGGTCAAAAATTATTTTTAATTTTAGTGTAAATATTCCTAACTCTAGTATAACAAATATTAAAAGTATTTTCAATTTTAACATTAATAAATATGAATATT
This sequence comes from Populus ilicifolia, assembly GCA_015708895.1. Lineage (NCBI taxonomy): Eukaryota > Viridiplantae > Streptophyta > Magnoliopsida > Malpighiales > Salicaceae > Populus > Populus ilicifolia. The sequence continues at coordinate 842,536 of SRLM01000215.1, forward strand.
CACAACTCTATAAATGTTAAGATGATGTTTCCAATATTAGCATTGGTGGATATCAATCCAATCCAAGCAAGTATTTCCGACTTTGACATTGTAAATAAAAATTGAACGAATTATTGTGATAAAAATTTTTTATTTAAACCTTGGGAATTGTAATTTACAACTTTTAAATTTTAGGGTGATGGTTTACTGTAAGTTTATTTACCTTGGCAAGGAGTAACAAATATTTTTTATTTAGAAAAATAAAGTTAATAATTTTATTATTTTAAAATTTTGATATTTCACACAAAGAGACTTTTAATTTTGGTTAAGGTCCAATGGAGCATATAAACTTGTTATAAAGTTAAAATATGCATGTAAATTTTTTTTTATTTTTTGTTGTGAAAATTCTTAAAAAAATATTTAAATAAATTTTAAAATATGAAAAAGTTTATTTTTTTTTTAAAAGGGCTAACAAAAAATTAGTAGAGCATGCCCGTAGTTGTGCTGCTGCTATTTCTCTTCGCTTTCCTTCCCACTAAACCAGGCTATTTTTTTAGATAAAGGGAGGTTGTTGATGCTCTTTAGTGCCGCTACCATCTCCTTCAGGTCATAACGGCTGTCGTTGCCACTTTCTTCTCGTTAAAACAGTGCTAGTTTCCTCTCTTAGAAATGCTGTGACTGGGCTGAGCTACTCCTGGGGCGAGTTTCTTTGAAGGAATGTAAATATTTTAAAACAATAGTATGCAACTTGGCTGGGATTCTGAGATGCAGGTCTGGCTTTGGTAGATGACTGAGAAGTGCATGAACGAAGGGATGAGTGGTCAGGTTGCGTCTTGGATTTCTAAAACTCTAAGGTGGTCTTTTTCGGAGGGTTGATGGTTGTTGGCAACTGAAAAAAAAAACTGGAAACTCCACGGTCGTCCTTTCTTCGTAACAGTGGTCTCCCTTGGGTTTTTATAGGGTAACAATTGGATTCTATCCAAGAAATCCGTCCTCCCCCCCTCATATTTGAGCTTCCTATCTTTAAAACTGGAATGAGATCTTGGGGGATGGAGATCCCAAGTTCCCAACAGCTTGAACTTGTTCCACATTTAATGAAAAGAAAACACCCATAGTCCTGTCATTTTTGGACTGTTGAAGACAGGTTTTCGTCATGTCAAGGGAGCATCGTAGGGTGGAAGAAAACTGAAAAAACCACTGGTATTTGAAGGACGTAACATGGGCTATGATTTTGGGAAGCTATGGTGCGTTTTGGTGGGAAGTTTGGGTTGAACCAAAGCCATTTTGGTGGCTTCTCGGACAGCTTCTCTGTCTCTAAAGGAAGAAGAAAACGAACAGTGTGTAAACGACATGGCGTTCCGATCAGGTTTTAAACTCTGATGACAAGTCGTCTACTAAAAGAGAATTAAGTTAAACTGAAGTCATTTTTTAATTTGCCCCTGAACTTCTGAAAGCGTTCAATTAAGCCAAAAACTATCCTTATCTTTGATAGTATTTTCAATCTCAACCCTGTAATTTTTCAATTAGACTCTTAGATTTCACCTTGCCTTATAAAATGGTCTTTAGTTTCAGATGTTTTCAATTAAGTCCTCAATTAACTCCTTAAATTCTAACTCTTTAAATTTGCCCCCGATTAAGTTAATTAAGCTCTTTTAAAGTTTAATTAGGTTCTTGAATGTCTTCATTTTTGCAATCTTGCTCTTATATTCAACTTTCTTTTTAATTAAGCTTCTATTTTTCAAAACTGGATTGCTAGAATTTACAATTTTATCCATATTGGTCCTCAAACCTTTAATTTGTGCAGTTTTGACCAAATTTTCAATTTGTTTTTCAATATTTCTTCAACAAATTATCCATTTATCCGTGTTCTGAATGGTTGTGCATGTCTAATTGATCCGAAGTATTATTTTTTTCTAAAAATGATATATTTTTACATGAAAAATGAAAAAAATTGGGAAAATTCAAAATTAGGTTATGAAAATTATATGACATCTGTCTGTGGTTGATTTGTAAACGGCAGCTCTGGCAAGTTTTCTTCTTACATCCTACGATGACAGATTAAAGCGGATGCACTGCACGCTACTTCCGTGGCAGGTCTAGTTTGATTGCAACTTATTATAGGATGGATAGGCAACGCACCCCGAAATTCAGCATAATGTTTGGTCATCTCGAGTGGTTGGCTTGCTAGATTGAGTTGCATTGCTGCATTTCTGTTGATGCTAGTTTTTGGTTGTAAACAGTACTGCGCTTCAGGTTTCACTGCCTACAGTCTTCAGATATTAAAATGGTAGAATCCAAAGTAATTAAACCTATCTCAGAACATTTGTAAAGGTTAAACTAGATTAATCCCAGATAATGTGTTTTTTTAATAAAAAATAAAAATTAAACCAGGTTTCGAACATATTGTCCAAGTCAAACTATATTAGCTTTGAGCTGACTTTATTTTTTACAACTAACGGCCTAGACTGGGAAGCCCAGTCAGCCGGGTCTCTATGGAGTGTTCTTTAATAATTATATCAATTGTGATTATGAAGTCTTCCCACTTCTAGAAGTTGACAATGTCTAATTGGTTACCCTCACCGGCTGTATATTTATTTTCCTCCGTGGAGAATTAAATTAATGTGTGATGAAATGAACATCTAGAAGGTCATCTCGTGGTTTCTTTCAAAAGCTTCCATGCATGACAAGAGGTTTATAATTCAAAAAAATAGAGGGACAACTGTCTTGTTTTAACATTTTGACCTTTTGGAATGTTGAAATGGTAATCAGAAGTTGCTAAAACACCATAAAATAATCAAGAATCGTTTCTTTGAATAATTTATTTGATAACCATATACATCAGAGACCACTGTTTCTAATCTGATCCATCTTCTATTTCCTTGACATTCTTGTTATCATCGAGTTGTTAGGACTGATTAATTAATTGAGAAAATTGGGTGGGGATGCAAGGATCCTCTGTTTGGTTAAACCATGTGTAGGTAAACATTTTCATTCCTTGACATAGTTTTCCGAAAAACTTATGCTTCGCGCGGCAATGGGTGTGAAAGTTCGTCTCAAAGTTCAATGATGCCAAGAATTAAAGAAATTGACATTGAAAAGATAAGAGACATGAGATTTCGATTCTCTATGGTTCCAATATTTACCATGCTTTTACAATCGAAAAGGATTGAAAGAAAAACAAAGAATTGATGTATAGCACTAGGAACTAAGAAGATATCAACGAAAGAAAAATCAGAGTTCAGCAGGAACTTTCCTTGTGCAAATCCTACTCTTTTAGGAACAATTTAGTTTATTGACAAAAGGGGAATGTCGCACTCCTGGTGAAGAAATAAGTTTTGATTAACGCGTAAGAGTTCCAAAGCCATTGGCAAGAGCATGAGTAGCTGGATTGAAAGCCAATCTCCCAAAAATGCCTTGTTTGTAGGGCAAGAAAGTTTTCTTCTTCAAATTCTCCGATACAGCTTTATTCACTGTGTAATGTAACTCATGTGCTGACACTGGTACTTTCCTCTTTGAAGACACCGAACCTGAACTGTCTGTGGACCGGAAACTCGGATCTTTGCCATCTTCATGTTTTTTGAATAAACCTGAGTACTTTCTGAGATAATCCTTATCATGCGCATGTCCTTCAGATGCACTTCTAAATAAGAAAAAATCTCTCAGCCTCCACTTCTTTGAAGAACTCTTTGAAGAAGAAGAATTAGATGGTACTGACGCTTTTGGATTGGGTGCTGACTGGTTGGTGAATTTCTGTAGCTGTTTGTCTTGTTCCCATGGATATTCAGATACTCTATATGGAGACAGAGATCTTGATGCTCTACGGCTTGAACTGGATGTTAACCCTGAACCTCTCTCCCTCTCCCTCCCTCTTTCATTTTTATCTGTTCTCTTGCGAGTGTTTACGACTGCAGTTGCAAATGGATCTGAAACTTTCTTTTTTCTCGGCGAAAAAACTTCACGTATCATCTTTTTACCTTCATGTATTGGAGATCTTGGTGAGGAGAGTGGGCTTCTCTGGGTTGAATCATCGACTTGTAATCTAGGAGGAAGCTTCAGGGGCCGGATTTTGCCTCCATCAAAGAGTTCATCTGCTGAGAGTGACTTGTTTTCTAATTCGGCACTGAAATCAAAAGCAAAATCATCTTCACCATTAGTGTTGAAGTTTGCCCGTGGTGATTTAGGTGTGCCAGGCCTGTCTTCCCAACGAAAAGGAACCCCAGTTCCTTCTTCATTGCTATCAATCAAGCTGTCGAAATAACTATAAAAATCGGCAGCTCGTGAAGGACTTGTCGGGGCGCTCAAGGTGTAATCCCCAAACCGTTTCGGTGTAGATGGAGCACTCAAGAATGGCAAAGGTCGAGCCTCGTTGAAGTCGAAATCCATGCCCGGCGCAGGTATTGCAACTTCTAGTTTTAACATGTTTTCTTTCTATACTTGCTTTCGAGTTTTCGAAGGATTTGTTTAAGAAAGATAGATCAGACAGGTTGGTGTTTGCTAAGGAAGTAATAAATATAAGGAAGACGGGGAGAGGGAATAGGAAGGATGAGGGAAGGGAGGGAGGGTCGGAGATTGTTGACTTTATGAAGTCATAAAAAATAGGAGCCGCCTTTTGATACTTTTCCTATTTCATGGCAGTTTCCTGCTCTCCATTCTTGAATATGATTTTCGATTTCATTGTCATTTTCACACGGGGGATATCAAGGGGGGGCTATTTTGTTATTAGCTACAAGATTTGCCCCTACGATTCAATTTATAACATGTTAAAATGGAATTTGATAAAAGTTAAATTTCAGTTGAAACATGGTTTTTTTAATATAAAATTTTTATCTTTTTAATTTTAAAAAAAATTAAATTAACTAATTCATTTACAAATTAATCCAGTTAACTCATGATCCAAACTAGATAAAATTCTTATATAAATATTTTTGTTTGATTTTTTAATAATGATGGATAGTCTTCTCACAAGTTAACTGACTATATATTGTTAAAAAATTATATAATAAAATTTTATCTAATAATTTAAATTATTAAATTTAATTTAATTTTTAATATAATATTAAATTTTTATTAACTAAATAATTATAGGTTTGAATTTCATTATCTTTATTTTATTTTATAAAAATTAAATATAAGGTAATATAAGTTTGTGTAATTTTCAAATTAATTTTTTTTTGAAGAATTATATAAATTATATTTTGAAATATTTTTATTAAATTGAGGTAATTATTTAATTTTCACGTGTAAATTATCCACGGAGTTGGAGGGTGACATGTTGAAGTAGATGATCAGATTAGGTTATGGAACCATGAACGTCACCATCTCCGGCCAAATGGCTTGACCTGCACTCTTTGGTTCAACAAGTTAAAAGAAGAGGCAGAGCAGTCAACTGGTACACAGTGTCTCCTCTCGCAATAACAGCCGCGTTTCGTGGCAGGATAGGACGAAAACAATAGCATGAAAAGGATACAAACATCGCAATGATAAGCTGTAATTTTGTGCGAAAATGTTTTGGGGTTTTATCATTAGCCCATTGTTGTCTCTTCGTGTTCATCAGATTTAGTAAAATGAAGAGTTCTCTCGTGAATAAAAACGTTGCTACGTTGTAGGAAGATGGAAGAATGGAAAGGACAAAAGCTTACATGTCTCTTCATGTCTATCGCAATGAATTCGTGCTTGATCTCTCCTGTGGTATAAACTCTTGGAAAGGCCAGCAGCTCAGAGGAAATAATGCCGTGAATGATACCGAGGGCAAAACTCCTCAAATCCAGCGGGAAGAACAACGGATATTACATCTATTAAATCCGTGAGTTGATTTAAGACCTCGAGTTATGTATTGGATAAATTAAATCAGATTAATATAAATTAATCAGAGTGTTTTTTATTAAAAAAAATTAAAATAATGTTATTTTATTTTTTAAAAAATAAAGTTTAATTTTAACTGGATTTATTAAATTATAGATTATTTTATCTAGTCAAGTACATCAAATTAAATCAAATTTTCATTAAATTTTTTAATGTTTAGCACAGGTTCAGATACGGGGTTGGTGAGATCCTATAATTGGATTTCATATTAAAAGTTGTTGTCTATAGTTTTTTATTATTATTTCTTGTCATTGATCATTTTGTTATATATTTTTGTTTTTGAAGTGAAAATGTCATAATTTATGAAAAATGATGGATAATGTTATAATTAATTGTAATAAATATTATATAGTTTCCTTCTTAACCAAGGGATCGATTGACCACTATATGTGCCTTGATTACATTTTTATATATATTATTTTCTTGGAGACACATCGATATTACTCTTGGGGAATGGACATTGATATCACTTGAATCACAGTCAATGAACAGTCCAATTATTATTCTTTCTTGAGAATTAAAATCTAATTAATTACTCGAGCATTGGCTGATTATATTTTATCCAAGTAAGTTATTTAACGTATAAAATCAAGGCTAGACTAATTCATGACTTCTAGATTCGTAGACTTTTTGTGAAAATACAGCTAAAATCTTCCAGATTTCGGCTGCATTTCATACGAATATTACTGATTTTTTGGACCGGAGATTATCAAATGCTTGATGACACTTGCCACAATCTTTCGCATCAATTCTATACTTTTCCGGCACGGGTTGCCAGCAGCCCTTTTATTTGAAGTATTGGCATTAAACTTGCTCCTGGCGAAGTTTAAATAAAAAGTTGGATGATTTTATCAAACAAGTTGATTTGTGATTTGATTTAAAAAAAAATGATACTATTAGAATGTCATCAACCGGGCTAGATTGCTTTTTAAAAAATATAATTATAATTGTTTTTTAAAGTATTTTTAACTTAAAAATATATTAAAAAATGTATTTTTAAAAAAAATTAATTTTGAAATTAACGCATTAAAATGATCTAAAAATATAAAAAATTATTAATTTAAAATTAAAAAATTATTTTTTAAAATATTTTTAAAATACAAAAATAAATAACATCCAAATATAAAATTTAAGAATTACAAAATCTTTTTATTAGAATGTTAGTCAGAAAAACCATATTCCAAGTTCCAGAGAGGAAATATAAAATAAGTACACGAGGATGAAGAGGCAATCTGAGATCGTCTCAGACAAGCGGCTGCGTTCTTCTTCATAATCCCATTTATGTTTATTTTAATCCTATGTTTATGTCGTTTAATTGTAATGTCACCAGCCAGGCAGGGGCTGAGACGCGGCGTTGGAGTTAAACTTTTCACTCTCCTCCTCAAGATTAGTTAATGATTCCTACAGCTATTGAGAAAAAAAAACAACTTTCAAATCCATTTAGGATGAATTAATAATTACTCCACCATCAACTTGTATTTGAAATGATTCAAACTTGATTTCGATCGTATCTTAATTTTATTTTCCTTTTTTTAAAAAATTGAGCATTCTAAACTTTTACGATTTTGATACCTTAATATGACGCTAGAACTTGTAATCTACTAAAAAAAATTATTTCTAGAAAAAAAACTAAAAAATTACATTAATCTAGAAGGTAAGAAGACGATTGTCAAGAAAAATATAGAATAAAAAATAATGTTATTATTTGATAATTTAATTATATATTATACATTCAACTCATATGAGTTTATCTAGTCATGTAATAAGACAAATAAAAAATAACATAAAATAAAAACTTGATTATTTCATTTGAATAGATGATAGAAGTAATTTTTTTTTATCACCGAGTTGTTTTTTATTAATTATAAAATAATAAAAAATATTTATCTTGATTATTTTGTTAACACCCCGCTCAAATCTCAAACTCGTAATAATTTTAATTTTTATAAATTTGATATGTCATATTTTTATTGTCATTATAGTCTTATTTATTTATTTTAAAATTGTTGTTATATTTTTTTAATTAAACATATATTTTGAAGATTTGATTTTTTAAGTAGTTATTATATTTTAATTTATTATTTATAATAATAACATCTTATTTTTATTATGACTCCTTATCTATTTTTTATTTTTCTAAAAAAGAACTCTTTTTTTTTTAATGAATGATCCTTCTTGGATCATCTTGTTCTACGAGAACTTGTCCACCTTTCTCAACTTTCTTTAATTTGTCTTCATTTTCTTCGTGTCCTTCTCATGATGTAAAATTTCAGTTCTTTTTTTTTTTTTTTGATGTGTGATGTCCGGGCCAGCTTACGCGCACCACGATTAATCCACACGGCTCACTGAACATCCTGCAAGCCCAGTGAATAGGTAAGGCACCGCGGGGGTGACAGACGTGCATGGTGAGGTTCGAACCCCTGATACAGAGGAAGAAGACAAGCCCCTTCCACCACTAGACTAAAACCTCACTTGCAAAATTTCAGTTCTCTTGGTGGGCTGAGAGACGGGCGGTGGAGTCAAACTAATCTCCTTGGGATTAGTTAATGATTGCTACTGCTATTGAGAAGAAACAATTTCAATTCCATTCAGGATTAATTAATAATTACTCCACCATGAACTTGTATTTGATATGATTCGGACTTGATTTCGGATCTTAATTTTTTATTTTTTATTTTATATTCTGAGCATCCTAAACTTTTTCGATTCCGATAGCTTACTTGTAATCTACTAAAGACTTGTTCATTTCTAGACGAAAAAAACTAAAAAAAATACTAATCTAGAAGGTAAGAAAACTACTGCCAAGAAAAATTTAGAATAAAAAATAAATGATTATATATTATACATTCAGCTCATATAAATTTATATAGCCAGATAATAAGATGAGTAAGAAAATAACATAAAACAAAATATAAAAAATACTTTATTATCTCTTTTGATTAAATAATTTAAGTAATTTTCTTATTATCTTGAGTTGTCCAATTTCTTGATTTTTTTATTGATTAAAAAATAATTAATAATATTTACCTTAATTATTTTATTAATATGCCTTCTCAATCATCAATCTCATAATAATTTTAATTTTTGTAAGTTTGACATACACTGTTTATGTTGTTATTGTAGCTTTATCTATTTATCTTTTTTATATATATATAATTGTTGTCATATTTTTCTAGTTAAAGATTGTTTTCAAGATTTGACTTTTCAAGTAGTCATTATATTTTGGCTTATTATTCTTCACATTGATACCTTGTTTTTATCGTGGATTCTTAGCTATTTTTTAATTTTTTTAGGAAAGTAATTTTTTTTTTGAATTGATGACCTTTTTTGTATCACTTTATTTCTTGTGCAAAAACTTATCAAGTTACTCTAAATCTATCCTCTTTTTTTTTTTGCCTTTCTTTTAGGTAAGATTTTAATTCTCTTGTCAAGTTTTATCATGTTACACCTTTATTGTTTATTTTTTTTATGATTTCATTTGATCTTCCACGTGATCTTAAATATTTCTCAATATCATAAGTTGATCTATCATTAAAAAGGCTTGATAAATAAAATATTTGATAAACAGTAAAAATAATTAAAAATAAAATATTTTAAAGTGATTGAATAGTAGCATAAAGTTGTTCATAAAAAAAAAATATTTCGAGCAAGATATGATTGATCTACTCTTATATTACAAAGGTATTTTTTTGTGGGTTCAATTTCTACAAATGAAAAGATTTTATTATTTGATTTTTTAACTATGAGAGAGCTCAATTACTCACATACTAAGTTTATTTTTTAGAGATTGTTAATTTAAATTTTATAAATTTATATGATTATTAATTTTAAAGTTTATAGAATTAGTTGAGATATGCATAAGCTACCTCGAACACCTAAAATAATAATTAAAAAAAATTAGAATAAATAAAAGTGTTGTTATTTGATAATTTGATTGTATATTATAAATTCAACTCATATAGAATTTATATAGCCATATTATAAGATGAATAAAAAATTAAAATAAAACAAATGATAGGAAATGCTTGGTTGAAAAAATAAATTTTCTTGCCTCGACTTGTTTAATTTTTTGATTTTTTTTATTGGTTAAAAAATAATAATAAAATATTTACTTGATTATTTTTCAATAACAACAGGATATAATAAGTAATAAAATAACAGAAGTGTTAATAAATTTACTAATATATTCTGTTCATAAACAACGAACTAGACTCCGTGTTCGTGTTCTTCTCATTATAAAAATTTATCCCACACAAAAGGGATTTTATAAAAAATTCAGAGGTGAATGCTCTACCACGCCGTCCACTGCAAAGATGCCTGTTTGAATAGAGTAATTTCACTCGGACAGCTGCCAGTTTTGTTAATGACTTTCATCGTTATTATTTAGAGCTGAGTAGGGAAATGTTTTTCTAAAGTGTTTTTGTTATAAAAATATACTAGAATAATTTTTTTAATTTTTTTTATATTACTGTATCAAAACTATAATAAAATACTAAAAACAAATCAATTTATAGCTTGTTTGGTAACCTAACAAAGATTATTTTTCAAAGTATCTCCCATGCAAAAATATATATCTTCCCAATTTTTATTTTATTTTTAACATCAAATTCAAAAAGCAAATCATGATGCATCAATACCTTTTCATACCAAACATGTTTTTTTTTAAAACGGAATACCAACCATTTTCACCTTTTTTTCATTTTTGTCTTGCAGTGAAGAGACGGGACAAGTTCTGTGATAGTCAAAAGATTTCCTTGGACACAGCTGCAAGTAACTAGATTTTAGCTTCAACGGCAACATCTTCAAATTTGTTAGGTGGGTCGATGAGTGTTTTTCCACCGAGTAAAGTCGGTACCTGTGCTGTGAAACTTTGATCGAAGGATATCATATTCCTGGATTACAAAAGGCTTATGCAACATGCAGCGGATTTTTCAAAAAAGTAGACTTTATACTACGAAGGGTAAGTATTCACTTTTCTACGCAGATCGATTCCGAATCTACCATAATCTTATCCGACTTGAACCGTTGACAGCACTGCATAAAATTTAATAAAAATTCAAACCGGGAAGGATTCAGACCCTGTTAGATTATCAAATATCTTGTCTAAACTCCACCAACTCCGAAATTACGGCTTACTTTCAATCCTATGGGTTAACTCGTGATAAAAAATTCAAATCAAATCAAGTTTTAATAAAATTTAGATGAGAATTAATCTATTATAGTTTTATTAAAAACCTAATCAATTAACTCGGGGAAACACAATCAAATTATTTTTTCGAATAATATTATTTTTAATTTTTTATTATATATTAAAAAACGATGTCCAATATAGGTATGGAGCGAACGAAGGCGATAGAAACTTGAGCCGACCCATCCCCATTGTCATCCTTGTACCGAGGAGAGGGGAGGGTGGCGGGGTGGCTTTTTTAATAGGGCTAGGTTGCTCATGTGTAGCCCACCATGACTCCTCAGACTCTTAAATGAAGGAAAAGAGAAGAGACCAAAGGTTTAGCAGACCGAGGCCCGATATAACTCGGTTTCCTTAAAGAAAGTAGCTTTGTAAGCTATGGACATGAAAAGACTCGATCCACCACTTCTCCCCAAGAGTTGCGCTCATATATACAGCCATTAGACCTTTTTAATGCAGCACTCTCTCCCACTGTTCTGCAACTACACAGCCTGGTTTTCGATTGAGTTGATTGGGAATTTACTTAAACTGGGTTTCATTTTGACTTGTAACGTTCAAGTAATTATTCAGAAAACCCCCGATATCGTGGTGAATTAATTCATAATCAAATCGAATAAAATGTGATTAATTCTAAAAAAAATAAAAATAAAAATAACATTGTTTCAATTTAAAACAATTTTTTTTATCCTAAACAACATCTATTTTGAATAAAAACTAAATTTATTTATTTTTACTCATGTTAATCTGACAATCCAAATCCATAAGGTAAACCACCTAATCCTTGACCTTGGCTTTGTTCAGGGCATGTGCTAGACCACGTTCCAGAGAACTGCTTCCTTCATTCCATAAAAACATGAAAAATAAATGCTCACTTTCTCTTAATTTCTCATTTGGTATCCATCCAGCCTCACAAGCTGATATCTTCTCATCTGGGAAAATCCAAGATGGGGACCAACATACAATCGAAGTTTAGTAAAGAAGGGCAGGAACCTTACCTCTTCAGTCTCTCTTCCTCACCTAATCTTCTACAGTGAAATTCAATACTAGCTTGCCATCTAGAGACTGTACCATACCTAGCATAACATAATCTTAACATAATCGTGGGCCATGCCAGACGTGGCATACGCATTGCTCTTTTGTAATTGAAGATAATAAGATATAGGTGTAATTGTACAGTACCAAGTACGAGAACCACCACCAGATACAGGCTTTATCTTTTAGAAGGAATCAACTTTGAAAAAGCACTTTCTTCTATTGGGTGGCAGATTTAACCCCATATCATAAAGGAAATAAGCTTGGACCACCCACTTGCATTATTTAGTTTTGTTTATTCTGCATGGGACAAAATTTAGATTCCTTTAAGCCCCCGACCCAATGAAAAACAGGCATATAAATCTGGCCCCATTTCTAATTAGAAGATTTTTTTGGGGGTCAAGTTCTAGTTAGATCATTGATTGATACTGCTGCATGTATCTTCTTCGGTCGGCTTATTATAAATGGATTAATTGTCCCCAGTTTCATAGTTCGTCAGGGCAGTACGAACATTATATAGCAGACAATTTTCTAGGAAGATGGTTAAAGATTGTTCCGTCAAACGTTTAAGATAAAAAAATCATCAGTAAGCTCATGTTGATCAAGCGCTTCAACTGTTGCACGAACCATTGATTGGTCTGCTAACCGGTCCTGAAAGCTGCCACAGGAGTGTTGTGAGAATGGCACCAACATGAACCAAACCATTGATTAAAATAGCGCTGCCTCTGCAGGAAATCTGGCCTGCTTTCATTAGGACCACAAGCATTAGGTGACGAATCAGCATCGATAATTTTCTTTGATTGTCTTCAAATGGAATTATATTAACTGTTATCCATGCTCGGCATAGAGATTGTCTGCACTGGCCACACCTAATTTTCTCTAATGGGATTGTCATCTGCTTGGACGCTCGCATTTGTTTTCATTTTCAGTGCAGCTGGGAATTAGTTACACAGGAAGCAATCTAAAATCTTGGACCTCAGACCATGCATTCCTATGTTTTACACCAGGCAATATTTTTCAGACCAATTAGGCATCCACGATTTTCTTACAAATGCCGAAATACAGGTCTTTTAGGCCTCATGTAGGTAGACATTTACTAAAGTGAGAGATGCCAAGACGGCAAGAAAGATGTATCAAGATATCACCTTATATATAACCTTCCATCATTTTATTATGTATGACCCTTCCACAGGTATTCTCTCAGCAGAATATCTTAATGAAAAAGAGATTTTCTTACAGATGCTTACAATGAAACCGAATTACACATTAAACTTTGATATTAATCATATATCCTATAGCTACTATGTACAAAAATGATTCTCCCACATAATCATATAAGCAAAAATTGTAACGAAACAAAATTTTATTTTGTGTACAAAAGATACCTAAAACTGAACTCATATGGCATAACTTGGACAAAATGTGAATGAGGCTCATTTTTACATTTCTCGAGGCAATTAATAGCTTCTTTCCCTAGTTCACTGGGTAACTGAAGGCAGATCCAATCAAGCAATGACTCCAAGTCCTTGGCAAAGTCAAGTAAATACCAATCCAATAACTTAGGGATGGCGAACTTGTTCGTTGTAATTCCAATTGCAGCTTGTAAATAATCTCTTTTTGCCTCTTCCAGTTCGTTTTCAACCTGAGCTGCGGTGTACACTCTCACCTTCATTTCAACAAGTCCACAGATCAGTATTTGATGGAACCTACTGTCCACTCTGGACCAGGCATTGATTGAAAATCTATCGAGATGAAAGCAAAAAACCAATGTTCTCGAGGTCTAAAGAGATCCACAAATGGTAAATAGTTCGGAAATAAGCATAAGCACAAATGCAAAACACGTGAAGAAATGTTCTAGAGCTTATTAGTCTCCTTATGCAACAATACTGGTGTGATTCATAACAATAAGAAGCAGTATTGCACTCTGGACTGTTAATAAACATCACATGATCGTTATGTAAAAACTACCGAACGTGCAAACTTATCTGCATTATGTAAAAACTTACAGCAGGGGAGGACCAGCTTCCACAGCAAAGGGCAAATGATACCAACGGTTCAGATAACTCCAATCCAAATTTGTTCCTCGCTGCCATCTCATCATTTTTTGCACCCTTGGAAATTGTCTGATCAAAACTCAGGAATAAATGCCATGCGAGAAAGTCTTTTAACATTCTGAGAAAGCTTTCATGGAAGTTGAGATGACCACCACTTACATATTTTGAGTAATAAGGCAGCCTAAGGATGAAATGTTCGATCGTTATTGCATTTAACAAGTGTCCCCCGATATTTATTGTTGCCTAAATAATAAGAAATAGGACCAGAAAATTATCACCATATATGGTTAACGCAAGACAAAATAGTATATCATAAAGAGAAGTTCCTGGATAGTCCATACCTTTCTCATCAGTTCAACAACCGTCTCAGGACTCTCAGGAATTCCATGTTCTAGAAATGCCTGATGCAACGTGACATGGTAAAAATTCTTTACGTTAATACCAATAGAAAAGAAAATTATCTTCAAATTCAGACCTACAAAATAATTTGAAACTTGACACAAAGAAACTATCGACATTTTATAAAAGAGGAGTCGCTTACGTTCATCATGCAGGAATTGTATATGTTTATCCAGAATGCAAGCTTCTTCTGATGAGTGAGGTTCTGCAAGTTGATGGAGGCAAGTTTCCCGAATAGAAGTCTGACAATTCAGAAAATATATTGAACATAAATCATACTAATGTTGTTAATATAACGAAAACAATGCACGATATCAATCAAATCACTAAGAGAAGAGAAACTTACTCAAGTCTATGAAGTAGAAACAAAGAATTTGATGTTCTGTTGGCATTGATCGTCCCAGGTTCTATTGAAAACAAACGCTTATATGGACCAATATCTCTCTTCCCAAACTCTGAACATATACCATAAGGATCCTGACATTCGGCTTCTTCCTCGTTTTCTTGAGAGACTAATGTTGACAAGAAAGATAAATTATCTGCGGTACGCCTCTTCTTCATTGAGCTCATCCGTAAGAAAATACTTGACAAGCATTTCAAGATGTCCTCAGACAACTTGTTTGGGCTGTCATCTCCTAATAGCCCATCGCTTGCAGTATCATGACTTCTTGCTTCTGCATTTTCTTGGTCTGGTACTCTGCATTCTAGCTGGGATATTGATGCTATCTGATTAATTTAGTTGTTAATAAAATTGATTCTTCTTAACGAAAATGTTCCTGTTATTACATTATTCAGACCTGTGACTTGTGAGAATCTAATTTCTTCTCTGCTGGTCTATTGTCCTCAGACGGTCTTTTCACCATATTTCTGCTTGTCTGAGCTTTATGGATTGAGGATCCTTTGCTGTTCTTCCTAGAATTAGCAGTAGAGAATGCATTCTCTTTCCCTGTTCCATCTGCTAAGAGAACAATGAGGGCGAATTAAGGCGTGAGGATGGAAAATGCTCCCATATGCGTATCCAATGTATTATATGCTGACTGTATCGAACATCCAGCTTACCAGAAAGGGATGGCAAATGCCTTATCGTGGATGTCGCTGACTCGTCCACATTCTGAGCGAAGGATTTCGACTGATCTGGCTTGGAGTTCTTATTTGGGTACAAGTGATATAAATCGGAAACACTTTCCACGTTCCTCTTGGAGCTTGACATGTAGACAGCCTCTTGGTACAAGTCTTGCCTGAAATGGACAACCTTTTCCTCGAGCCGAACCACCTCCTCTTCCAAAACAGCGACTTCTGCAAGCAGCTCCAACGTCTACAGAAACTAAAATCCAGAATCAAATTCACTGTGGTGATAATATGTTATGGTTAGGCAAGTATTCAAGTTTATTAGTGTTTTCTCAAGTTCATTAGTTGAGCATTGATATATCATTCTAAATTGGGGCACTTGCTCTTTTTCTTCCCTCACAGCTTTCAATTAACTTCTTCCAAGGTTCTTATTCAGCTCCAAATCTCCAATTGCTATGCCTAAATCTATGTTCATACTTCATAGCAATATTATTTGTCTATAGTCGTGTTTCAACTATTCAACTTAAAACACAAAAGGAATTTGAATGGAAACCATATGAAGGGATGATGAATTACTAACAGTACGAGGAAGATACGGAGGAAGGCGAGGGAGAGCTCCCAACGGTCTGCTGAAAGCCCTTTCCAAAGCTCTGTGAATATTCTCTTCATGTCTAAGTTGTTTCTTTAGTTTATCAACCTGAATAATTGGGATTGCCAACACAATAATTAATCTAAGAAGAGGTTATTTTCAAGCAATAGCTCCATCGAAGACAGGACAACATCAATAGAAAAGGAAAAACACAAAATTGTTTGATCTATTTTGAAATATAACAAGAAAACATGATCATACATCTTCTTGCAATGCTATTTTCCTCTCTCTACTTGAGGCGTGTCTATTATTTGCTGCTTTTTTGGCGACATTTGGTTTCCTCCCCTGCATTCCAACCTTCTCCTTCAAGAAAATAGATTTAAATAGAAATTCAAAACAATCAGATTCTCAAGTGATAAAAAGGCAAATAAACTATGCAGGGAAGATTGAAGAAAAAGCAAAGAACATTAACAAAACACAGCTGGCTGGAACATGCCTTAAAAATCATCTGAGAACAATAGTGGATGACAGAATGTTCAAAGAAGTTTCAATCACTGAAAAGAGTTTTGTGAAGGTAGAAGATTTACAGGCCTAATCAGAAATCCATACTCTAAAAAGATTAAGCAAGGCAATATATCTATGATAGATTTGACAGAAAATCCTTTTCATATTTTCATTAAACATGCATGCTTTTTAAGAATTTCCTGAAGCTTTCAACTTCTGGATCCTCCCCTGTGAAACTGCAGCCATATTTTCTGGCAAAAGCTATATTTGGAAAGATAAAGATAGGCCATAATCTACAGTACAAACCGTTTTTCAAAACAAATAATAAAATAAGCAGTTAAGGAGAGATTGAGTGCCTACTTTTTCATGCTTCAATGGAGCTTTCATGGAGTGGAGCCTAGTCCTCACCCTAGTATTCATCTGTACTCTTCTTTAAATCTGCAAGTCCTTCATTAAAGAGCCCAATTCAACAACTTCATTAAAAGGAACATTGCAGAACAGAACACGAAGAAGAAGAAGAAGAAGAGAGACAACAGCGACCCCATCCCCATATTGAATGGGCATTTAAAAAACAGAGGACCATCACCAGATTCATATATACCTTTACACAAAGTTCATTCCTTGAAAATACAAGAAACTTCAATGCCTTAAAAGTCAAGTATCACTTAAATCTCTGCGTTCCTCGATCACTGTGAGTTGAATTCACCACTACCCAGATTCCAGGCCGAGTTAAAAACCAATGAATTGAACTCTCTAACTGTTCATATACAGAAGAGTTTTTAATACATAGATATATAGATAAAGAGGGGGTGGAAACAGAGACAGCCAAAGATGAAGTGTTCAAGCTGCTGTCTCTTTTTGTGTGGTAAGTTGCGAACATTATTTAAAAGGAGACAGAGAGATGGGGTGGCTGTGTACGTAAATGTTTATGTGACTGTCTAAGGTGAAACGAGGTGGTTTACTTTGCCAAAGGACTCCTCGAGCCAGTTTCTTGAGTAAAAATTGAGTTTGATTTTCAATGTTATTAATAAAATTTATACATGTTAAGTACAAATGATTTGTCTCTGATCCAGTACAGGATTTTGATAATGAGTTAACCTCAATTAATCTAAAATCATATTCTTTTAATTTTAAAAAATTAAACTTGCATGATTTTGAAAAAAATAAATCAAATCTCATTTAAATTTCTACTCAGAAGATCTGTCATTTTAATCAAATAACTTCTATGTTTTAATATGAGACTAGATGCAAACAGATAGGTCACCGGTCGAATTAACTATTGGGGCTCAAATTAGATTCATGGATCACCGGATTAACTGTTGGGCCTACGGGTTTACTCCGACCGATACTACTTCCTATCTGTTATCGGTTAAAAAAAAACAGAGAGAGCTTTACAAAAAGGCCATGGGCAAACTCCTAGAGCACAGCACACATGCACTGCAGGCTCTGTCTGCGTCATCATGAAATAGCGTGAAGCCTCTCTCTTCTAACATTCTTTGGTTACCGACCTTTTCTAGTTCTATACCTAAAATGTCCCTGGATCATCTTGTTTATATTACCAAAATGTCCAGATGTCTTGGTCTTGTTACGATCTGTAATGATGAGTTAACTCAGGAAGGAAAGGGAGTTGTTGGGATTGGCAGAGAGTCCTGTTGTTTAACTAAATTAGGGTTCATTGTGGCAGTTTCATTCAAGGCAAAAGCTGCATCAAGCACGTGTTTGCCAGCTAAACATTTTTTTGTTCGTCGAAATTTTTATTGGAGAAAGTTTTCGAGACCAGGTTTTGTTCATTTAATATGTTTACTCCTTTTTAATTTTATCTTTTAATCATCATTATTATTAAGATCAATTTAAAAAAGAATTTAATGTGAGTTTTGAAGTTATAAATTTAACAGATCAATTAAATTGATATTGTTTTTTAAAAAAGAACTTGATTTTTTATTAAATTAATAGAGATTGTAAATCAACCAAATAAAATTAAATTAATTTCAAATTATTTTTTAAACACAATCTGGAAGACAACCGAGTCCTAGATTGATTCGTTGAATTCCAATAGATGTAAGAGCATTGATTGTACAATGTTTCATCAGTGATTTAAAAAATAAATAAAAAATGGATTTTTATAGAAATTAAAGTGTGTAAATTTTGGCAAGCAAATAAAAATAAAAATAAAAAAGGAGGTCTGATGTTGAACTCAATCCACCATCTCCTTGAGGAAGAAGGGAATAATGCATGTGGTAATAATATGAAATCATTTTTGTCCGAACTCAGAAGAATAAATTTCGGGTCCCTTCTTCGATGGGTACCGCTACCGGCTGCCACGCTGAACGTCTCCTCTGATGGTAATGCTTCAACTCTTTCCTTGTTTCAATTGCAGAATTAGATGGACAAGTTCTCGTGATTTCTTCATTTCGTTTACCTTTTTTGGTCCCATAATTGTTGCCTTGCACAGCTCCTTCTTGCCTCGATGTGCTGGTGTTTTACCCATTTATTTATTTTTTTAAAAAAAATCATTTTGACACCCAATTGGCTTATATTTATAATAAATGCAATTAAGTGTGATATAACAAAGATAATCAATTCAAGTGGACATTATCTAGTAATAATTTCAGATTAAATTCCTCCATTCAAGAATCTAATAAGATTAATCAATAATAAAGAGGATTTTTGTTGGTAAGCTAGCATGCTTCTCAAGTACCTCACAAACTCTCTAACTTTCTTTTATTTTGTACAAATGCTAGGAAAAAATAAAGGGTTATCTTCAGTTTGTATTCTATGAAGAGAACATATATCCACTTTCTTTAATTAATAAAAATTGTAGCCATTTTCTCTTCATAATTAAAACAAAATCCTTCCACATTATCTGAGATTGGAAATGACATGCTTACCCTTCTTCTTTTTTATCATATCAAAACAATAAAGTATTATTATATTGAGATGAGAAAAAACAAAGATAACGGAGATTAAAAAAAACATACCTCATTGTACCTTTTATTTTAAAATTAACTTTGAAATTAGTTCACGTTTTTATCTCAATCACTTCAACACCAAATTGATTTTTCTTCCTATATTAAAATACTAATCGAACACAATATTAATAGTAACTACCGGCAAAAAAGATGGAGTTAAAAGAATGGAATCTTATAATACGAAGGAATTGCCCCACCGTTGCGTGCATTGTCTGGCGTTCTCTTCAAGC
Organism: Populus ilicifolia; assembly: GCA_015708895.1. Lineage (NCBI taxonomy): Eukaryota > Viridiplantae > Streptophyta > Magnoliopsida > Malpighiales > Salicaceae > Populus > Populus ilicifolia. Next base: position 862,410 of record SRLM01000215.1, read on the forward strand.
TTTCACCCTATCCACCACTCAAATCTATCTCCATCGGTGCTCATGTGTACATGGGCCTTTAAATTATCAGAAAGTGAATTAGACAGGCGAGAGAGAGAGAGAGAGAGAGAGATGGATTTCTGCACTGCAATATAATAATATCAAGATGGTGAAAGAAAATGATATGCACACATGCATGGAATGGGTGGGTGTACGTTGCGGGAGAGAGGCCATCCATCACTCATGATCATGGGAGGTTGATTTATAACCAATTAAAAAGGCAAAAAAAAAGAAGAAATGGACACGCTAGCTACCCATGATCAAGTGCCAAGTGGCTGATTACATTTTTAATATATAATTCATGCCTGGCTAATCTTTATCATTCTTTTGACTAGGAAGGTGGTTCAGTCCTTGGATAATTAGGCTTGGCTTTCTGGCTATAACGAGACAACTCAATTCGGCTAGACTTGGACAGCGATGCCCAGCTTTGAGGCGGCACAGCTGAAATGGTACTCCTGGCCTGTGTAATGGCGAGTTGCAATTGAGTTGTGAGCGGCAGATAGGATTCTGGGATGGTGACTTAATTGTTCCATTAATTTAATACTAAAACACAGCAGTTTTCTTGCGCCGTAAGGTAATGCGAGACGCCGGATAAATTATTTGGATCGGTTCATGTTCAGCTCTCACGTTGATAATTGAACAATCACCTGTCATGCCTTAATTATCAGCTTTGGTATTTGTCGTTGTGTTCATATTATAGTTGTTAAACAAAGCGTGGCTCGACAAGTTTACTCGGAAAAATTTCATGACTGTGAATTTAACCTGGTTAGGTTTATAATTCACCTGTATAAAACATTTATGTAATAATGTCTTATTCATTCGGTCAAGTTTTAAATGATTATATTAATACTATAAAACTTGATTTAAACCTATATATCTCATTCCATACCAAGGAAAAAAAGTGGATGTTTTGGGAGGTATTTGAGAATGGTTGTTTTTTAAAGTTATTTTTGTTTAAAAATATATAAATAATATTTTATTAATATTATTAAAAAATTATTTTTGATGTAGTATATTANTAAAATAATCTAAAAATACTAAAAAAAATAAATTTAAAATAAAAAATAATTTTTAAATTTTAATAAAAAAATGCTGACCGCAACCTTAAAAGAAGATCTTAGTATAAATAGTTAACGCGGTAACTCTTTCGTTGATTTGATAACCCATTATCTCAATAATTCAAATCCTTTTCAAATCAACAGTAACTAGACGATGCTTCATGAGTGAAAGCTCTAGATTTGTGGTGAAAGATCAGTCAAATCCACTTTTTTTCTTTCTTTTTATCATTATTGATTAAAACTTTGGTAAAGGGTAACTATTACAACAAGGAGACACTTCACTGTATGATATAACGTATACGATAATGTCAAGCAGCAAAACTTGCAAGAATGGAAACGTAATACATCCATCTGTGACATATTTTAGGATTTTTAATTAATTTGAACGAAAAGTAGATCCAAACCCATCTAATAGGACAAGTTTTTATTGCTACTGTTTTTGAAAAATAAAAGATTATTTTTAAATAAAACTAGATATGTTACCCACGTTTCATAGCACCGATAATGTTTTTATGTAAAAAAATAATATACATAGACAAATTCAGTTCCAAACTTATTAGTTAAAGTGATAATTTAAATAATATAAAAAATATTATAATAATAATAAATTAATTAAACAAAAAAAGCTACGAGAAAAAGATAAAAACAACAACATCTAAGCTTCTCTGAATTATCAAACAAGCCAATGATAACCAAATTGAAGGAAAACCAAAATAAAATGAGTCAAACTGAAAAAAAAACTTAAAAAATAGAAAAAAAACAAAGCAATTCCAAAACCTCTTAAACCTCATGTAATCTAAAGAACCTACAATTTATTATATCATAGAACCAGGTTCAATTAAAAAATCTAAATGCTATCCAATTTAATTTTAATGATAAAATCATTGAAAAAACTATTAATAAAAAACTTGTAACAAAACCGGAGCTAAAAAAATGGGCTTACAATCTAATAAGAAAAAACCAAATAAAGATAAAATTTGAAATAAAATCAAAATTATCCCAAAAAATTTGAGAAAATGACTAGTACTAAATTTTACATTGAGGGAAGAAATTTAGAAGAAAAATTCAATAAAAAACAATTAACAAAAATTAAAACTAAATCCAACATAAAAAATCAAATGAAATTAAATATTCATGGATGAAATTGTAAAAAACAATCCATCAAGAAAATGATTTAAAAATAGTAGCTAAAAGAAACATGATCAAATTTGACACAAAAATTAAATAAAAAAAATACATAAGGTGAAATTGTAAGAAAAACAAATCAGTCAGGAAAACAATTCAAAATAAAACAAAAGGCAATTTAAAGAATGAACATCAATTTGAAAATAAATGACAAGAAATGAAATCAAAAATAAAATTCAATTAAAAAAACCAATGTAAATAAAAAAAATACAAATAAAAGAAAAGGGAATGAATTGAAAGGAAAAAAAACAATTGAAGGGCTAATTTGATTTTTTACACTACTGGAAAAAAAAAGGAAAAAAAAAGTCATTTCCGATTAAACCACACTAAACAACTATATAAGTGTTATCCAAGAAAAAAAAAGATGTTAAGAGAAATTGAATGATGCAATAAAAATATCACTACAACCACCAAAATGAGTCACATTCACCACTCAAAGTTGGCAAAATGACTGACGTATTGGTGAGTGCTTTGCTCGCACCAATAGTTTTCTAAAAAAAATTTTATAATCGCATAAAATTAAAAATACCTCTAAAACTAATCAACAATCATAAAATAGATCATGAGAAAATTACTATAAAATCCTTGAATACAAGGCTAAAAAATTGAAATGACATGGATAATGTCATCATCCTACTATTATATGAAATATGAAAATATAAAATCATAGTTGTATATAAAGCATAGAATTATTTTATTTTTAGTTAAATTTTTTATTTTTCTATGCATTTACAAACACAATTACTAAAATAACCCCATTTAATTCCCAAAAAAGCGTTGACGTCCTGTGAAAAATATCATCTTATTCTCAAAGCAAAGGTAATATAAAAAATAACCAAGAAATAATACAGTATTGAAATAAATAGTAAATTATATCTTACAGCACGGTAATATCACCGTCATCTTTGGCTTTTTGTTATGAAGACATTAATCTTGCACTATCAAGACCTCTTCTGCATCTTTTATAAATGAGAATGCGTAATCTATAGGAGATTCCGTCTTCCCCGCTATTTATGAATCGGAAGAAAAAAAAAAGATTCTTGGATGCTCCAGGCCGGACATGGAGACAAAATTTCCTACAAATCCAACTATCACAGCGAGCTAATTTATCAGAAGATGAGATGTCAATGTCGAAAGCAAATTTATAACTTTCTTGCTTTTGATATAAATCTATGTAGGTTAATTGAATGGGTTTACATCATGGTGTCTCTATATTTTTCTTGGATAACTTCACAATCTCAACAGTGTAATGTAACAACGAGTAAATTTCTGGATAAAATAAGCAAGAACTAATCTATAATATGAGCATTTGTGACCAGCTGAAAGACTCTGTTGCAACAAAGAGATGGACAAGTCATGAGTTGCCATCCAGCAAAGCTGTAATAAGTTCTGGGGTTGATTGTTTAATTTGAAGAAAAAAACTATGCACATGATCAACCAATTAATTAGCCAATGGAAGCAGGGAGTGTAGCTGAGTGATGACAGTATTTTTACTGGAGATGATTCTTCACTCGTATTGACTTTGTGCACTGTTGCTATCTTGACAGCCATGCTATGCTGGTAGTACCAGGGGGTAGGAGACTGTTTTTCTATTTCAATCCTCATGGCTTTACCTGAGGAGAAATGCAGCCACTCATAGACGCGCGTGTCTGCACCAGGACAGCCATTTTTTCATTACAGAACAAGACATTCGGTCCTACCTAAAGGACCAGCATTTTAATCATGCATGAGTTAATTTCTGGATTATTAATTTATTAAACTTTCATAACTAAGAGTGTGATGAGTAGAAACGGTGGTTTGGGCACTTTTTGAAGTATCGATTGCTGAAGGACTGTGTGTGAAAGAGAGAAAAGAGTGTAGGTGGATCCATGGACCTTGCGAAATCTTGGTAGGTCTATCATCTATGCTGTGAGACCAAAGGAATCGTGATGGGGCATAAGTAAATGATTCTCATCGAGAAACCAATTTCACATAAAGAGGTTAAAAGGGTGGTTCCCGTTTCATCTGGTAACTGGTGTGCCCTTGGCAATATGGTAACCAGCAGAAGGGCTGTGATGATTTCCACGAGGGCATACCCCACAAGTCAATTGTTGATTTCTTTACATACAGACACCTATCCATCCATGTCTTCTCCTTAAAAGTGCACGAATTGTGTGGCTTTAAAGCTTTTCAGAGTGGGGGGCTTTTGATGATGAATTGAAGGTGATCGTCATGCCACCAAAATGATTGTACTGCATCTCTCTTTAGGCTTATCTTTTGCAGCCACATAAGCTTCCTGATCTCGAGCTCTTCACCGAATGTTATTTTTCAAGATCTAACCTTTCTGGTTTTGTTTATTCATGTAAACTCTCTTTCGTTCCTTTTTCTTTTTCCCCCCTTGATTTGATGATATTAACTGTAATATACAGTGGCAAAACCATGCTTTATAATTTAACTAGGTAAGAACTAGTGGACTGCTAACAGGCAGGCACTGCGGCACAGGTCAGAATGGTTGAAACAGCAGTGATTAGATTAGCCCATTGTTATACTATTATACTATAAATTAAAAAACTAGTGAAGCCATGTTAAGGTTTTTTTGTTTTGTTTGCATCTTTTTTTTATTGGATCACTCAAACTTTCTTTTCATCTTTTTATTTTTATTGTATCCTTTTACTTTTCATTAAGAAAAATGATGAAAAGGCATAATGTAAAAGACATAACTGGGTTACAATAGTTTTTCATAATGTTTTTTTTTATCACTTAAGTTTTTTACAATTTAATTATGTCACATTAAATTAATTTAGAATTTAATATATTTTTTATTTTAATTAGTTTCATATAGAGCTCTCATGATATTAAAATTGAGCTCTCATTATATTAAAATAAGTTTTAATGTTGGATTAATGCTTGATTTAATAAAAAAAAATGTTTTTATTGTTTTAGACCACTTAAAACTTTAGAGATTCAATTTCAAACTGAATTAAATATTTTTTTTAATAAAAATAACTTATTTATCTTAACTTTACAATATTAGAAGTAATAAATTTATTATACATAATTCTTGATTTATTGAATGGATATATTTTTAGTTTGTGGTTAAATTAAAGGTATAAACGGCATCCACATCTTTTTTAACGTTGAAAAGAACAGAAGCTCTATACTACATTGTAGAACGGGAAATCAAACTAGTTAGTATACAAATATAGGAATGATGGAAAATGTGAATGAATGCTATCATATCTATCATAGAAGGCTAGAAAACTCCAATGCATTTAATCATAGAATCAAGCCACCAATGTCAAAGGCGACCGTTGGCTTTGAGTGGCCTGTCCCCACTGCCTCCTGTCTTCAGAAGCTGGTTGCTCTGTGCATGGGTTTCTGGGGTCTCAACTTTACATGGGCGTGAGGCCAAAATCGAACATGGAAAAAATGGGGCTTTAAAGGAAACTGATAAAGGAGAAAAGGCAGCTGCCAAAAGTCTTTCTTTTCATCGCCAGAGGTGAGGATCGAAAGCCACTTTGGTTCTCGGGGCCTGGCCCCTGATGCTTGAAAGAACAGTCACTGCTTTATTTACTGCCTTGGTTTTGGTCCCCGACGCAAGATCATCTGAAGAGACACCTGCAAATCTCCATTATTAATTTATTGAAGAGTAAATCTTAATCATAGTGGTTTTGATGTAAAAGTAATTCATGGTGCAATCAGAATGAAGTCAGTATGATTTTTTTATGGGATAATTGCGTATTTGTTACTCTGGTATGAAATATTTTTAAAAAATATTTTTTATTTTTCAAATTAACACATCAAAATTATTTTAATATTTTTCTAATGTAAATATATTTTAAAAAAAGAACATTAAAAAGAAGAAGAAGAAGAAGAAGCTATATTGCTTCCTCACCGGGTATAAAACCACGCACCTATTTTATCATATAAAATAAGGTTTGCTAATGGGGTTGCCAGCTAGCCTTTCTCGGCAGTCATTTCAAGAGGGTTTGTCTTCCAATCATGGTAAATTCCATTATCATATCATGTGTAGAAAATAATGCTATGATAATATCTTCGAAGCTTGTGCTTGATCTTAAAAGATGGTTCAGTAACGAATTTAAATATTATTAAAAGCAAGCAATTCCAAGAACTTGATCCGGCAGTTAAGGATTCCTTTTTCTTTTTGTAATTTTCTTACTTTAAACCTTAAGATCAATATCTAAAATAATTATTGATTTTTTAAAAATATACTCGAACGATATGAGAGCTGCTTTTTAATATAAAAGAGTATTGTTAAATTCACATTGGTTCAAAAAGTAATATAAAGGAAAAACGTTAAAGGGGCATCAGGTATTATATTCTTTCTTTAATTTTTATTTTTTTTACTAGAGATACCTTGCTTTTATTCAATACGTATTTTTATTACTTTTTGATATTTTTATTTATTTTATTCATTTTAAATATAAAAATATTTATATTTTTATATTATATTTATGACTCTGTGATTTGAATTCAATATAATTTTAAGGATGTGTATCGCTTAAATTATATCATAAATAATTTTACAAGGTTGTGTAAGAAAAGACAAAGATATAATTTAATTTTTTATAATATCTTGAAAGTAAATAAATATTAAAAAAAATAAGACTTGACCATATGGTAGGGTTTGGAAAGAGAAATAAGTGGCGATGACAACTTGAATTAGTTTTTTTAATTATTTTACCTAATGGATGCTACATAGTTAACGAATATCATTAAACTCAATGAAAAACTTGAACTAAAAATTAATTCACACAAATTAATATAGTTGGAGTTTGTTAAACTCAAGGGTTTTAAGTATTTATACGAAAATCTACCCTAAATAAATTGAATAAATACCTTAGTAGATCTTTCATGGATATTTAAAAATAAGTTTAGATCTAAAAAAAGCTTGGTTATGCTAGATCGAGATAATAATCAATAAAAAAAGATTTTATCATTAGATTAGAGTCAAATCTTTACACCAAACTCTACATGTTATTTTCCTATAAAAATTAATTTCATTGCTCATCGAATGATTGAATCTTTCATAATTATTTTAAAAAGATTTTTTTTGAGCTACTTTTGCTATGCTTCTTATATATTTTTGAATTTATTGTTTATTTTTTGACTTTTTTCATTTATTTTATTTGTTTGTTAGGATTCTGAATTTTTTTCTTGTTTAGGTTAGTTTTCCTGGTCTATAAAAGACATTGTAAACCTTTTTATATGCAGAATTTGTCAAATTATTATTTTAAAAATAAAATAAATTTTCAGGTTATTTATGTTTTAACCATAATTTAGTTTTTTTTTTATATATTTATTGATATGTTTGTACTTCCGTTCGCATCATGTATGCAATAGTTGCTACATCATACACATATATACATAAATACATTTATATAATGTTGTCATTTAATACACACACAAATATTAATTTTTTTTATTTCATGCTGAATAATAAATAATACTTAGGTAATGAATATAGGAATAGATATCCAAAATTCATTGATTATGGTATAAATATATAAATTCTTTATTCAATAAAAATATGACATCCCTGAAATTGAAGTTAATGGGCATCTACTATCTACTAAGGCACAAGGGAGTGGCATTGGTCTCAGTAAAGGGGATATGAGCATGGAGTTCCAAGCCACCACCCAAAGCGGGCACATAGTAATTTTTTTTGTTTGAAATTCAAGCTCAAGACCAGAGCGCGAAGAGATTGCGTTGTAATCTAAAGTCCCATGATCATCTCATTACGTGTTTTTGTGATTCAAGCTTTGTCAAAACTGTTGGTGACTTCTTTATGGACTCGATTTTGCAGAGCAGACATATCGACATGGGCTCATATGAAACACCAAGCACTTGAGAAAACTTGGACTTTGGAGCCCTAACGAGGTTTATAGATACCCCGATGTCTCTCCCTAAAACCTAAGGACTGCTCTTGCGTTTGTACGCCAGGAATAGTAAACAGTTTTCTGCCAAAACCCTGACCCTAATAGAAATAGCAAGAACGAGCTGCTTCCCGCGTCTGGAAAGATACAGAGATCTTCTGCTTCATCATCTTAGGACGCAACGATGCCTCGGAAAGATAGCACGCATCGCAGGATTGTAAATGCCCCGACTCTAAATTACATCACGCTTCGTTATCCACATTGGATTTTGAATATCTGACTCTCAGGAGCTCACCTTTGCTTCACCCTGACCAGTGAGACACAGTGGCTTAACCAGAAGGTTGCAAGGTATAGGTCTTCTTTCCTGAGAGCAAGGAGAAACATTAAAGAGCTCAATCAGCCCTAACAAAGAGGCCATATCAAATCATTGAGCACCTCGTTTGAGTACACTTGCTATGATATTTGAAGGCGGCAAAAATTTAAGGCAATGCTATCCAAACACTGATGGTACAAAGCGTCTAATTTCCATTATAAGCTAATATTACACAATAGTGTTGTAAGCTGATAAAAATAGGCAACATAACAGGACCCATAATATATGTTTCTGCTTGCAGTTCAGCTCAGCTAGTGGTACATGGCACTTCAGTTTTGACAAATATACACCAACTGAATCTCAGAGAGAAAAACGCAAACACAAGTTGAGAGTTTTTCTGGCAATACCATCTCCATGGCTTTCTTCCCGGCCAGCAACCTGATCTGAATAGCCTGTTCACTAACCTCAGAGGAGAGTTCCACCAACATTGTTGATCCCTCCGAATACCATTGCATTCAGGCTTCTCTTCCGCTGCTTGAAAAATTGCATCCTTGTCTTGCATCGCATCTTGCAGCCAGTTTTTGCATGCAGACACTTTGGCAAGACTGCATCAATCTTGTCAGCCTGCCAAAGAATAATGGGAGCTGGAGAGGTGCGTGTCAAAAAAAACTTCAAAAGTATTTAAGACTATCTTGAGGGTTCTATATATATGTTGTGGCTACCTGAAAAGAAAAAGGCAACTTCTAGGAATCGTTGTGTGCTCTTAAGGCCTCAAGGATGCTATCTACCCACCTGCCATGAGAACTTTGTTAAAAATGAAGAGTAAAAGGGCCAACAAACAGGACAAATTGCTCTTCAAAATGTCATCCATCGATTTTTAAAAAATAAGAAAAGATGAAAGGATAAATGCTATTTGGTCATAAAACCGAGGCAAGACAGAATTTCAAATTAATTACTCTTGTGAAAATGAAAGTAAAAGCGATTGAAGACAATCAAAAATCAAGTAAAATGGCTTCCACATAGGTAATGTTTCAACCAGATCAATGACTGGATGAGAACAATAATTTCAAATATCTCCGATATATGAAAGACAGATTTCCAGTATAGAACAAGTCAGCACTTCACATGGTGCTTGGGACAGCATTTCAACTGGAGTTTTTTAAGTATTTTTTTCTGCCTGAATATTTTTTTGGGTGTGTTTTTGTGTCATTTTGACATGCTGATGTCAAAAATAAATTAAAAAAATTATTTTAATGCATTTCTAAACGAAAAGCACTTTGAAAAGCAACCGTTACCACTACAAACACTCCTTTAGAGCTTTCTTACTTCTACACCTGACAGAGGCATGTTTGTCTCATGGTGGAACTTCAATTCGCTTAAAGTCTATTTAAAGCACTACACAACAATGCTTCATAAAATCTTGATACAAGCCAGCATTAATGCTTTTCTCATGCAACAGAGAGTGATGATTAATCAAATACTGTAGAGAATGGATATTGGCATGAGGTAAAAAAAACTCAGAAAAGGGGTCTAGAGAATGAGGGTTACCCTTCAAGACCAGGTTGTCTTGGAAAGTACACTTTTTTAAAACCTAATCTTTTCGCTGCTGATCCAGTTATCTCCCCAATACAGGCCACTGAATTGTTCCATTCCTCTGATTCTGGAATAAGATTGGCCCAGGCTCTGTCAAAAAGAAAGAACATGAATTAAGATCATAAAATAAACTAGGCCAAGAATAAGCTTTGGTTAATCTAGATAGATTAAAATGGAGAGGGGATACAAAGGGATCCCTGTGAACTTTCTTATGTTAAAAGGAACCAAGGAAGGATTGCTACTGTAGTGACCTACCATTTGGTAGCCTATATACGAAATTGATTGATATGATAGAAAGACAGCAAAATGATTTCAAAGAATGTCCTCATCAACAGATAGTTCTAGGTATCAGTTATATGAAAATTGTAACCAACTCCTTACCGAACCGAAGAAGGTGAAGCAACTGCAACAACAGGGGCTGAAATTGCCTGCTTCAGAACCATTTCATCAACATGATCAACAGGCACCTGGACAGATGAATACAGATGAAGATGATAACGTCAATCATAACTAACTTTTTTATGACCAAAAATCCTATCCAGTGACTGCTCCTACAGACAGCACTACTACAGAAACTATGGTGTATAACTTATACCACAGAGCCGTTCGCAGGATGAGCTACAGTCTGAGATAGAACATGAACAAGATGGAGATTGGGGATAGTGTTCAGAGACTGTTAAAATATTCTTCCTTTGTTGCAAAGATTGGATTACTTCAACATGCAAACTAGTAGAATCAAATTCCTAAATTCCTGGGTTTGTACGTCAGTTTAGTACTCACTGACACTAGACTGCAGAAGGCAAGAAATGCCTGGAATCAAAGGAACAACTATAGCTGCTCTAGAAACCAACTAATGTTGCATAGTCAAAAATTTCCTTGGGCATAATTTTATCTACTTCGAAGGAATTTTGGGTAAAAAAAATAATAATGGGTGGGTACATGGGTCCAAAATTCAGGTTACCCGAATTATCTGAAATATAATTTGGAAGATCAAAAAATTATTTCAGGTCAGGGAATATGAAAAAAAAAATTGAATAATTCAAAACATTGTCTAAAATAGCCATTTTTCACCAGAATGCAAACTCCTAATTCAGAGCTGACCAGCATCTTAGTCCAAGCCTTATAGTCAGGTATCTGAGAAGTATTTTCTTAATAAATGCAAGTACTAATAATGAATATCATGGTTCAAGGAGTAAATACTTACAGTTGTGTATGTATTTAGTCTGACAACGTCAAATCCACGATTATACAGACCTTGTTCTGAAGTGTATGACACAAAAAAACAAAAATTATTCTTTTGCAGCTTTTCCAATATAGAGATCAGACTTCAAAAATGATAACTGTTGAATTGTAATTTATGCCATTGAGATAATACATTTTCGATCAAACTTCAAACATGATAACAGGTGAGACAATGTACTAAAACATTTTCTCGTTAGCATCAAAACTAGGCCATCTAAAAGTGTATCCTCTGCACAGTATAACCTGAAACAAAATCCAAAAAGTGCCAAGCAGTGGTATCTTTTACTACCACACATCTTTTTCATTACTAAGTGGTAGCATTTGCAAGTCAGGATTATGTTCGTAAACTGCTCCATCTTAGCCTCCTATTGTGCACCTTAGTTCACTATAAAAAGTCAACGCAGCTACACATATCACACTATTCTTTATGTGAAACATAACAAAGTAACCTATATATTTAATCATATACCCACTTAACATTGAGATTATGTGTATAGTTCAGTGCAATAACCAAGTCAAGAAATAAACAATTGATCAAAGGTGTCAAAACAGCACCGTATAAGTTATTGAGGGAACAAAATGGCCAAAAGTAAAGAATACGAACAGAGACACCATGCTTACCGATCTCATTGCTTGCTTTTGCAGAAGCTGGGTACAATACAGTGCATCTTTTGTTTCCATTCTTTGGAAGCTCTGATGCCAAAACCTTACCAGTTGCTGAAGAGTTAAAGGATTCATGAGAAAAGGCACAGGTGACAGTCCCAATAATCAAACAACAGCTAATGAAGCAGAAAATTTATGTGCAATGGCCCAAATATGGTCTAAATATTTGAACATGATCTCAATGTAAAATAATTTGCCTTTGGATCAGCACAACAAGTAACAAAGATTCACAAACAGCTAACTAATGGTGAAATTTTTCATTGATCAAGCGACACAAAGGAAAAACACAATACAGGTGTAAAGGCAACAAAATATCTGTGGAACTGCCAATGTCAGTACATCCATGAGTACCTTTTGATGGTGTAAAGGCAACATCAAGTGATCTCTCTGATGATTGCACTACTTCCTCAAAAATGCTTGCTGTGCCGGCTCCTACAACCCCTACCTTAACTTTTGGCATTCCAGCTACCCTAAGGACCAACATTTAAGGGCAATGTTATTCATTCATTTTAATTCATTCCTTATAAAAGAAGAAGAACGAAGAATAAAAAGAATAGTATTGTGCTTGATCAACTTAAATATCTTGTAATGATAGTGTATATCAAACAAAACCAAGTATGGTTCCCAGCAGGAAGGCAGCGTAACATGCTGCATGTGCCACCGTGTTTTGTTTTTAGAGAAGACAAAAGGGAAGCAGGAGTAGAAGGGTGGAATTTGGCAGAAGAGGAATAGTGAGCACTTTGTAAGAGGAACCCAAAAGTAACTACAAGAGCATGTAGGATTTCCAAAAACACTACAAGAGAATATATACGTCCTCAGGTGAAAAGTGACTGATGCATAATAATCAAACAAGTTGTTCAAAAGCTTAAGAAGAGCATATTTTAAGAAAGGGACAAGATTCAAGTTGCATTATGTATAAAAAACATTAATACCAACTTCAATAAATCATCCAGGAAAATTCTATGTGCCAGTGAAAACATGCATAGAGTGCTGGCCAGAAACACCAAACACTTACTTCCATGCCTCCAGGAAGACAGAGCCTGCTTCAGGGGAGGTTATAATGATCCAGTCAAACGCACTATCTGCTGCCATTAATGCAACAAAATAAAAAGAAAGCATAAAGTAACCTGTACAGTTGTTGTTTGCATGGTTCATTGGGCATGAAAACTCAATTCAAAGAAACACTCTTACTTAAATATGGATGCCACGGAGAAATTCAAGGTGGAAAAATACTTACAAGCACGCACAAGAAACTTCCAGTACTAAAAACACATGAAAGAAATTTTAGAGTGCAAAACTATCTCCTTTGAAACTATCTCCTTTTTATAAGCAAATAGTGAGGAACACAGGACATAAAAGATACACACAAGCATAATCCTCTGACAGTAATTGAGTTTGAACACGCAGATAAAGCAATAAAGGTTAAGATAAATCAGGACTCTTCAGACCCCCTGGGAGTCAGAGAACAGTGCAGCCACAATATGGCTGCATTTTTCCTTCTAAAGACCAAATAGAAAAAGTTTGCCAAGCAAGAGCCTAGCATCTAACAGTAATAGTAGTTCCATAATACCATAACGTGAACCACGAAGTTTCGAGAAAGTACAAAGTACCGCATAACACAGAAGATAGTTTATCTGAATCAGGTCCCTGTGTATGCTGAATCAGTGGAAACTCCAAACAACTTATACCATATTTCGCCTGCATTCAGAATGAAAAACAAATCTCACTTAGCCCTGTATTCTATTAGGCTATATATACAAGAAGAAATCACTTGCATGTTTTGGTGCATCATACAAAATCGAATGTTTCCGCTGAGCAAATTCAAAAATTGCTCCCACATTGCTAAAGGCTAGAACATTAATCCCGTCCCCAATAAAGAAGATTGGACATGAAGCGAGGCGCCAGAATTTCATTTCAGCAAAACAACCCTAATACTCTAAAAAAAATTTATACATATTCGATTTAATCATTAAAAGCATAATACCACATAGAAAGTTCCTCGTACAGAATTTTACATGTAGGTTCTTCATTTCTAAAATGCTGCCAACAAACACAGCTACTGGAAACATTTTGTCCCTATGCACAAACAGTAAGAGAAACCATAATGGAATGCTTGCTGTCTTTGAATCCTCCACAACATTATACAGTAGAAAATGATTGGTAACAAACAAAATGTTCAAAAAAACAGCCTTCTTTTCTCCATTTAATTAAAAAAATTGATATCCACAACAATGCACATAACAAAATCAGAATAATTTCACATTAGTTGCAAAACGCTAGAAGAAACAAGAGAAAATCGAAGTAGAGAGAGCACCAGAGCTTTAATGAGCTTGCCGTTTTTGCCTCGTTCTCTAGTGACTACGACTTTGGGGGCTGAATTCGAAGTAGAAGATGCAGAAGCTGAGGTTCTAATAAACGGAGAGAAAAATCGTCGGTGAAGTTGCAGGCACAAAGAAGAAGAAGAAGGTGAAGGAGCTAGAGAGAAGGGAGAGACTGGTGGTGCCATCGGCAACGTGTTGGATTGGGAAGCGAGGCCTCAATTGCCAGCTGTTACCAAATTAAGTTACCTGACTTTAATTGCTTTTATTTATATATATTTATTTATTGATAATATTATTTATTTATTACTGCCTCAGCCATGACATCTAACCCAAGAGCTAAAAGCATAAAACAAATCATAATTTAACGAGGCGCCGACCATAAACGTAAGAACGTAAAAATAATTTCTTACAGTTAGGTACACCTGTCGAAGCCATTAGAAGCCACGTGGATTTGTTTAGTTAGACGAAATTCAATGAGTGAATGACACCCTAGCATTTCCTGCTGGGCGATCATTGTTGCCAATCACTCTTGGCATGTGCCTGCCCTTTTGGAGCAAAGATTAACTGTCCTCTCTGATCTCCATGGGAGAGAAAACTGTTTATTAAAATAGTTTTTATTTTTTATGTTGGATTTTTTAAATGATTATGTTTAAAATCTTGGTTTAAAAAAAGTTAAAATGTTTTTTTATTTATTAAGATATATTTTTTTATTTATTTTATATATAAAATTTATCTCATGACATTTTTAATTAGACATATATTTTTTAAGTTTAAATTTTTAAAATCACAATTAAAAATATTTTTAAGACTTACTTTATCTGGAGCATAAAAACACCGCAGCATCATACACACGGCAAACATAAAAGGGATGTGTTTCTGATGTTAAACTCTAAATTCATTAATTTGGTATTAATTTGACTGAATAAAAGTTGATTTTATCAAACTCAATTGATAGTGGATTAGCTAGATCATAATCTAATTTTATTTTTTCAATTAAAATAATATGTTATTAATCATTTCAAAAAATTAGAACAATATTTTTTAAATTCATCAAATTAATTGATTTAACCTGTAATTTAAACCTTACATGAGTTTGATAGCTTTAGTTCTACCTAATTATATTTTCTATAATATTTTTATTAAATTATATGATATTTATAATATAAAAATATCTTTAAAATATGAAATAAAATTCTTATCATTGCAACAGTAATTATTGTTATTTTTACTACTATAAATATATATAATGCACAAATTAATAAATCATTTAGCATACAATGCCATATCATTTAATAAAAAATTATTTACTAAAAATAACACGAATCTCTAGAATTTTCAAGATAAAATCCATAAAAAGTCTAACGTGATTTAATGGCATGGATTGAGAAGGGGTTTTAGATTTTTTAAATTAAAAGTTGCCTGTATCCCAATTACCCTACCAAACCCTAAAGCGGTGTGCGCCCCATGAGACCAACACTCTCCGGATCTGACCCATGGGCCCGAATGGACTCTCGGAAGGAAGCTTTCATCATTGCCCGTGGGTTCCACTATCATTGATCAACACCGTTGATGATATTGACTTGTAAAGTACGCCCACATGGCAATGGCGGTCTGTCATCTAAAATGTTTTTTTAATAACGTCGGACTTGGGCATCATATGTTGTTTGGGGGGCCCGTTTCCCAGGGCCATGCTTTGGTGGTGTTCAGGGTTACAAGTACCAGTGAGGTTTCGTAAATAAATAAATAAAATAGTTTTTAGTGCCTGTTTTGAAGTTTTTAAAAGTATTTTTTTAATTTAGAAATATATTAAAATAATATTTTTTATATTTATTTTTTTACATTAATACATCAAAACAATCCAAAAAAACATAAAAATTAATTTAAAGTTAAAAAATTATTTTTTAAAAAAAATACACTCAGACCATAATCTTAAACACTTTTTTTTTTTGATTTACGTGGGGTGTCCGGGCCAGCTTGCGCGCACCACGACTAATCCCCACGGTCCACTGGATACTCTGCAAACCCAGTAGGCATGTAAGACATCGCGGGGGTGACAAACATGCACGCTAGGGCTTGAACCCAGGTATAGTGAAAAGAAACAAGTCTTTTTTACCACTAGATCAAGACCCTTGATGCGAGATGTGGTTTGTATTTTCAAGAGATTGTAGCTATAAAAAAACCTCAACTTAACTGAACCACGCCTCAATTCTTAAAACGCAACTAGCAGATGACGTTACTTCTAATTTTAGATGGAGGAAAGCGTGGGATGGTGTCCTACAAGTCTCTCGAAGCCATTCAGATTTTGCAAGATCCAATATTGTAAGGTTAAAGAGGGGCCGCTGGGCGCTTATTTGCGTTTGCTAACATATCGACTCGTAGCCCAACTTGAATTGAGTTACATTTCAAATTATTTTACGAGTGGCCTGGCAAGTTGATTTATATCCCAATTTAATTCGGTTGCACCAGGATGAGACTTCATCATCACAACTTCATAGATTATGCTGGTTTGTCCCGTGATATAATTTTATTTTATTTTAGTTTTCATTCTAAACAACAACAAATATATATATATATAGTGTATGTTCATAAGTGATAGTCAACTCAATAATTTTTAGTTTTAGTACGATGATGTCAAAATTATTTTATAAAAATAAAAAATATATTATTATTAAAAGTAATTATTATCACACTTAAATATTCTTACCTTTTAAAATATTTTTTATCTGAGAATATTAAATCTAGAAGTCTACTTTTCTATCTGGCTCATATTTTTTTTATAATTTTAATATATTAATGTGAAAAATAAAATAAAAATATTATTTTAATATATTTTTCAAAAAACATCATGTGTTATATTGCTGGATACACAGTTAAATCCCCGGGGCAACTATGCTCTAGAGAGCACGGGACAATTCTATTTTTAAACATCATGATAACAAAAGCGTCCCAAAGATGGTTAACTGATTCATTCGGGAATGTATCTACCGTAGATGCCGTCTGTTTTTTATGCTCTCGTTTTTCCTTTTGCAATCGACAATGACAGGGTGAATGGCTTAGCTGCTGGGAGCCTGGAACGCGTGATAGACGACTTCATGCATCGAATAAAACCTCCGGCTCATAAAGCAAGGGAAGGAAAAAAAGACGACGTTACTTCCTGTTTCAATCTATCACCTATTCTATCAAACCCATCAGCTCCACTGTCAAATTAGACTGAAAAGTATGAAGGCCAGTTGCTGGTTTTTAGTTAACGTTCTGCACAAGAATGCCACTGCTTGAAAATGGGAAAGCAAAATTATGAACAGTTGCCAGGCATGGGCACCTTCGAGGAGACAGCATTTCACAAAGGATATCCATTCCTGTTCAAGACTGTTTTTTGTGAAAGCTCCTAGCGACCTAAAAACAGAGTGGTGATGTCCCCAAGAAAATACATACAAAATGCTTTTAAAACGTGCAGTCACAGATTTCAATGGCGCTCGGCGACACTTGAATTGAACTGGTATCATACGAAGAAAAAACCAAACACCCCTGCTAAAACAAATCCTATGGAATAAGTTCATATTTGGAATTGTTTTTGCAGATTGATTTAAATATTTTTTATTTAAAAAAAGGTCGTAAATATGTTTGTTAAGAAATAACTTAAATAATTTTTACGAGGCAAAGTTATTTCAACTCGTAAATTATGTATCACAAACAATTTTGAGATTATGATTTAAAATTAGAAGTCATTATTCAAACGGACTCGAACAACGACAAACAGGGACTCTCAGTGGAGCAGATTCTTCAAAATATGTGGAAAAGAGATTGGCAGATGCGCGCCAGAGCACAACTTTTATTCAAGACAGCACCCTGCAAACTAATCTATTCCAATAGATAAAAGTTTCTTTCCAACTAGTGTAATTCTAAGCAAATGATCGATTAAATCCCTGCAAAACTACCTCATGTCATCAAAATTCAGTTCCACTCCACAAACTGGAGGGATTTATAAGAAATCTACAGAACCAATAGAACTGCAGAGAAATGAGACAAATTTTCCCCTTCTAGCATGACAAATACTGATCAGCTACACCGTGTTGTGTCGTGTCGTGGTGAAATTCACTCAGCTTACTTGCTGCTGGTGGCTGCCATATAGAGGGTAAGCCCCATATGCTGCAGCTGCCGCAGCATACATGCTTGGATCATGAGGAGGTGGCAGAGCATATCCATAACCATCATAAACCTGTCCTCCATAGTATGCCCCATTCCATGGGCTACCAAAATCTGCTCTAAACTGCCAAATCCCAACAATAACAGCTCAATGGACAAGCTTGAAATGTACCAAAAACTAAAGGAAACGAGAAAGGGAAGCTTGAAACATAATATGAACTCATATTATACAGATGATTTCTAATAGTTGTTGCTTTGGGCATTGAGTGTAGATGGACTTCAGAGAGAGTTAACATTGGACTACAATTTTCAATACCCTTAAGAAAAAGGGACTGCAATTTCAATAGCACTCAATCACTTTCTAACCAAATAAGCAGTCAAAGCTTCGTTCAGATGTAAATAAAAAGCTATCCCACAAAACTTACATATAAAAACATTTCTGAACAAGCTAACTACCACTGGAATTCTGTGGTGGTACTGATTCTTATTTTTTAGGCAAAAAGAATTCACATTTATTCCACTCACATCCTGGCTAGGTAATGAAAGAGAGATAGCATGTAAGGTGGCTCTGGAGAGGAAGGAAGGGAGAATGTATACCTGCTTATTTGCTGGATTGCGACCCCAAGAAAGACGCACTGTTTGCTTGCCAATTACTGTTCCATTCAACCTCTGCAATGCTTCTTCAGCATTATCCCTGCCAATTGAGGTTAGATGGAGGATCATGTAGTAACTCTATAATGAGGGAATAACTAGCCAATACTTCATTATTCACACATTGTTAAGGCAAAGCAGAGTTACAGACACAAGTGTTACCTTTTGGCAAATTGTACAAACCCACATCCTTTACCGACTGGAATTTTAACGGACACTATCTCACCATACTGTGAGAAAGGCTGCTTGAGATCTTCATCAGCAACGTTGGGGTCAAGCCCTCCAACAAATATCTACAAAGAAACATGGCCTATTCAAAAGAAAAACACAGGTCTCCAAAGGATTAAAACTGCACAACGAAGCTGGAAAACTCACTGTTGTATTGTTGGAATCACCATCTGATTGGAAGCCTTGGGCAGAGGCACCATTTGATGCATATCCACCTAAGAAATAAGAGAAGAGTTGAGCAGAGCTCCAGGTGAGAAGGTGGACCTTTCTAACATCATAAAGAGAAGTCAGTTTGATGACAAATTCCGAAGGGCGAAGATACAAACAGGAGAAAAACACTGGCAGCTAATCAAAACCCTTGCAAAGGAAAAGAAATGAAGTAAACAACTTTTGCAAGTGAAATAGAACTTGGTACATAGACAAGCAACAACTCTTTTTCTTTTCATTTTAAGAAAAAAACCTGATAACATGCATGGAGTAGGAAAATAAATACTCTGATCAAGTTCAGAATCATAGCTCCATGTGACACCAATCCATCAGGTATCAATCATAATTGGGGCCAAATATAACAATTCCAAAAAAATTTTGTTTCATCCAAGCCCCAAGTCAGTGGAAAATCATGTAAATCGGTATCAGCAACAAAAGACTGAGACATGGTCTGTATGGCAGATCAGAAGGGTTAGCAGAGGGGTAAAGAGTTTTTGTGTGTGACAAAGCAAGGAAGAAAGGAAATAGAATTTCTAAACAGATCCATCTTTATAATTGCCCTAAAGAATTATGAAGAAATTGAAAATACAATTGTTACTTGAAAAAACCAAAAAACCCCTAAAGAATTATGAAGAAATTGAAAATACAATTGTTACATGAAAAAACCAAAAACCAAGGCTCAATATCAAACAATTAAGTTGTAAGATAAAGATTTAAAGAACGAACAATAATCTAATACCTTGTTGCTGATACCCAGAGGACTTCCTGGGAGTAGCAGCACCAATACGCATAGGCCTGCTCGAACAATATACACCATTCATCTCAGTCATTGCCTGTGTTCTTTCACTATCATCTCCAAACCTCACAAAACCATAACCTTTTGAACGGCCAGTGTTGGCGTCAAATACAACTTTTGCAGCTTTAACGGATGGATATTTGCTAACAAAAGTTTCCTGCAACAAACTATCAGTAACATCTGCAGCTAAATCTCCTACAAAAATAGAAAGATCAGGTGCATTATCTGATCGCTTATCACCCGTGCTAAATGTTGCCCAATTGAGGCGAAAAGGCTGTTCTGTGTTAGGCATCAAAATGCCACCATAGTTCTGTAGAACTTTCTCAGCTGTGGCATGTGTAAGAAATTCCACAAATCCATAGCCCTCGGACAAACCTGTCTGCTTATTGCGAATAACCTTGATAGAAGCAATCTGTCAATGTACAACACTGGGAGTCAGATGGAAAAGGCCACTCTCGCCAAAGTCTACAAACAATTTCTTTCATTAAAATTGTAAAGAACAATTACTCCTTTCCCACCACAACAGCAACACATCATTATAAGTAACTAACTCCTTGAATATCAAAATTGATGCCTCACGTAATTTATCTAAAAATACCCTCTTCCAGCCTTTATATATTCTATCATTTTCAACATTCCATGCGCACTAAACTACGTTCAATGATTCTTATTTATTAGTGTTAGAGTCCCATTAACTTTTTAAGTTGCAAGACACAACACTTCCATGTTCCCTTCATTGTCTTCAAACTAGAATATTTAGCATAAAGCTATAAGCTTATGCAATTTTTGCTTCAATTCATCACAAAATAATCTAACATGCAAATAAAAAAATGGATTTCAATGTGTGCGGATAAATAATATATATATATACCTCGCCAGTGGAAACAAAGCAGGAATGCAAATAATTTTCATCCATCCAGTGATGGAGATCGCCAATCCATATAGTTTTATTCTCCCCAGACCCTTCTCTTTGCTGCTTCTGTGTGTGTTGTTGTACATGCGGGAGATGGTGGTGATGAGGCTGGTACTGGTGGTACGCGGCAGCCAGGTAGTGTTGTGGAGGCGGCGGTCCATAATGCTGAGGTGGTATGATTTGATGCTGCATTACCATAGCCGCCGCCGGGTACTGCATAGGCATCCACTGTTGTTGCTGCGGTGGAGGCGGCGGCGGCTGCTGCCGTTGATTCTGCTCTTGCTGTGTCTGTGAATCAGAACCGCTGGATTGCATCTTATTGTTATTAAATAAAAAAATGGTGTAAGAATATAAATAATATTTATTTTTCTCTCTTTATAAATTAAATTGTAAATAAATCTGGGAGCTTAGAGAAGGAGAGCGAGAGAAGGATATGGAGAGGGAGACAGTTAGGGTCTAAGGGGAAGATTTAGGAGAGTGAGTGTTTTTTTTATGGAGGTGCAAGCGCTGTTGTGTCTAAGTCCGTTGGATCGAGGAAGTGAGGTTTGATCACAGCCGCTAGTTCTGCTCTCATGGATCCGCCGCCAGCTGCGTTTCCCTGGCCTTTTTCGGGTGCTGTGGGATATTTTCGGTTGATTTTGGATTTGTTTTGGATTTACTTTGAATAGCAAATTTAAACTAAACTTATCCGTTAGTTTTTTTTTAATTATTTTATTATTATTATTCTGTTAATAAATAGTAAGGTTCTTGATTCTGTAGTGCAGAGTTTTTGTGTGATGAGAAGGAAACGCAGAGTTTGTTTTCTGAAATCAGCGTAGGGCTAGAAAACATAGTAAAGATAGTAAGATCAGTGTAGGGCTAAAAACAACTGTGTGAAAATTGTGTGGTATAATAGACTATAGTTGTTAAATTCAGATTGAAAACTAATTCAAATAATTTTAAATAAAATAACATTTTTCCGTTCTCCTCCGACTACTTGAATCTCTCTTCCGCTGAAGGGAGTAGTTATCCATTGATCAAGCACCGTGCCAGGTTAATTGTACCACGAGTTGCGGCGGAGTTCACATGTTGTGGTTTTTTTATTTTTTATTTTGAGTAGATAATTTGTTTAGATTTAAGAGATAAATCCACGAGTAAGTAAAGGATTTACCAAAATCTAACCGAGCCATTACCTAATTAACACCATACACGAAAGAAAAACAATGTTATAGAACTTAACACTAATAGACTAACTTAGTTATTTATTAACACGACTTTATTCATGTCGAGTTTCTTATGTAAAAAATAATAATTAATTATAATTAACTCAGTTTAATGAATTTACTTGTGATCTAATTAATTAGGTGAAAACTTGAATAAAATTTTATTGGGTTTTTTAAAATCTGAATCCATCTAAATAGCCCGATCTCCGACTTGAATTTTGAATTTAAAAAACGAGCCAGACCAGATTTTACACGAACCAGGAATTTTTAAAATGGAAAACTCTGGGCCGGGTAGAAAATAGTATACGTGGCGATGGACTCGACATGGATTGAGTCCAAGCCAGTTAACGTGCGGAAACAGCTTCATGAGCGGACACGTCGCCATCAACATAAAGTTAACGAAGCTCCTCGAACGACAAGGACATGACCTTTGCATCCAGAGTCGCAGCAAAATCAGAATTCAGAACCCTAAAAGCATACCCGTAAATGCGCCAGGCCTGTCAAGTGGGCTAAATCATCCACCCCTCACTGGCTCAATTTCTCGAACCCAGCATGCTCGAATGGATTCACCGGACCACCGAAAGGCCAAGGCAGTGGTGCTCAATTGGGATTCCTTTTCTTCTATTCTCGGTGAAGTATGAATTTAGCCGGCACAGGTACCTGACCGTTAAGCTTGCACTCGTCTGATGTTCTTACACGGTGAAAAAAATAGATCAGACTTGGATTATGAGCATCAATTCACCTCTGCATCACACATTAATTCCTAGGAAAAATATCCTTACCATTATCAATAATCTGAAATTCAAATATTTTTCTAGTTAAAAAAAAAATATTCCTGACAAAGGTGGTTCATGGTGATAGTATTGGGTTCTGTGCAAAAAATAAAATTTCAATTAAAGATATTAAATGCGGGCCAAGAATAATTCTATATTATCTACCAATACAATCCTTAAATTGAAGCTTTTTGAAAGAGAATGTGAGTTGTAAAATTTAAATCTATAATTATTTACTATGTACAATAGCATATTAAAATATAATCCTCTATTTTTTGAAAAAAATTATGTTTTTTTTATCAAAATAAATTAAAATGCCCTTGTTGGAAGAACATGTGTTATATTTACAAGATGAGAGGATTTTGGAGTGTTGAAGGGGCAACTAGCTAGTCCCAACTCCCATCATTTTTTTTTATTAATTTTGTTTATTCAAACACTCTGTTGGCAAGAAAGCACTTTTAGAGATACTGCATCGTTTCAAAACGTCCATAATGTCTTTTGATTCTAGCTGCTGGAACCATAAGGTTTATTAATGTCATCAAGGAATACTTTTGGTTTCGAAGACTTCGAAGTCAAGGAATAATTGTCTCTAGATTTATCTTTTCAATCTCAGAGGACAAATTGCGGCCGCTGGTGGCTAAAGCCACAAATGTCTGTCCTTACAAAATGCAGTAGAACCTTTCTTTCTTGGTGATGTGACTATATATAGACATATAAAAACAGCTCCCTGTTATAAAATGCAGCCATTGCTTTGACGGACCATGGTGATGTGATTTCATTATAATCGGAAGCATATTTAATTTGCAAATCTTCTACGGTTACTAACCCCTCAATTACCGTGTTTTTTTTGGTATCTTTTTGTTTTTTTATTTAAAAAAATAAATTTTTAAAAATATTTTTAGTTAGGATTAAAAAAACCAAGTTTAAAAAAAATGTTTTTTATTAAAGTTGTTGTGAGGTAGATTTTTGTATGTAAAATAAATAAAAAATTTATTTTTACAAATGAAAGACTTATTATTTTATTACCTTATATAAAAACTAAGATTGGAAAAATAATTATACATGGGAGCCAATGCAAAAAAAAAAAAACAGAAACTATTTGGTAAACAAATTATTTTTTCCTTGTAATTAGGTAAAAAACTTGCAGAAGTTACCACAAACCTTTAAGAATTAAAATAGCGTTTTGTTACTTTATCAAAATAAAAAATTTGGAGATAATAAGGATAAAAAAGACATGTTTGTTGTTATTATTTTTTTAAAATATAATCAAATAGAGATAAATTTATTATAAATCCTTTTCTCCTGCACTAGATATGTTTTTGTTTACAACAGTACGAACACTCACACTCACACTCCCACTCTATGTAGAAGACATATATGATGAGTTCTTGGACACCATCTTGCTTTTCGTTTTTATTGACAAAAGCAAGCATCCTTATCATTTTGAGGTTGTTATTTTTTGAAAAAAAGTTACGAGTTGAGTCTGATTAGGAGGGCAATGTTCTTAAGTGGGCAAAAGAAGCTGGAGGGGAGGCTAGATTTATCGAGTATAACAGCTCTGACAAGCTTGACACTAATTCTTCCGAGCAGAAGGCACTTGCATTGGGAATTCATGAGAAGTTGAGAACTGCTCTTCCCTGTCCATCAAGCTTTTTAAGCTGTCCGTCACTGACCATAATTTCAATCACAATAATCTAAGATTTGGCAAATTGCAATCACTCCATCAACCTGAATGTACTGCGTGCGTGTCTATATATATATATATATATATAGATAGATAGATAGATAGATAGATATGTTAATTTGGTCCACCACACATATACATATACATATACATATACAAATATTTCCATCGTTATCACACAGGATCAGTGGCAACTGATAACCCTACTGGACCTGCATGGACCGGTTTTCTTTTCAACTTCTGGGTGTACAGAAAAGGAAATTTCACAACTTTATTGATAAACACCATGTGGTGGAGAGATATACAAATACATATATATGGAGGATAGTAATTATCATAAGTGCGCAACAGGCTTCAAGGACAGCTTGTGTGAATAAAGCCATATGATCAGAACTAAAATATTTTACATGCCATAGGAGATTCTTTCAAGATAATTAAGAACATATCAGCTTCCTAATGTCCAGGAGTAGAATGACCAGCCCCGGGACTGTGGCCTGGAGTCGTTGGCTTGAAATCATCACTTTCTGCATCAGCATGGTCCGGACTAGGTGTGACGGGTTCTGAACGTGCTTCAGACACTAAAAGGTCGCGGTGCAAACTGAAACTGCTGGTGTTCTCCCCTGTCTTCAACAGCCTTCCAACACTAGAAGTGATTCCATAACACAACACCAACACAATAATCAAAGTACTCGTGAAAATGAGCTTACCTTTGGCCATTACAAAGAGAGAGAATAATTCTAATTAATTGATGGAAAACTCAAAGAAGATTAATTATGCTTCAAAGGAGAGATATAGAGAAAGAAAGAAAGAATTGTTGCAGCTGGATGCCTGTAAGCTATTGCCATGGTTGCTATATATAGACTTTCGGGATGGATGCTGCAATGGTGCGAATTACAAGAATTAATAAAATCTTCAAAATGCAATGTGGGAAAATTGTCAAGATGATTTCAAAGTTTTTCATGATTATGTTCCCCAAGATTCTCTTCTTTGGAAGGAACTGTTTTGAGTATCTCTATATGTTGCTTGAGGTCCTTTTTCTTTACTATTTTTGCATGTCCCATGCAGCCAATATAATAGTTCATTGTTCATTGAAAATGTTATTGCTAGAACGAAAAATAGAACTAAGATGGTGATTAAAGCTTTCACGCATGCATCGGCTGAGTGAGACTTTTCTGGTATGAATCCATTTTAAATTTGACTTTGTGATTGATCCTTGAATCGGCCTTGGTAACTTCCTAGACTTACTGTTTATGCATCAGGCTTCACGTGCTAGTAAGGTATTTACTGCAAAGGATCATTCAATTTGAAAGTGATGTAGCTTCAATAGGCATAATACACGATTCCTACATGTTAATTAAATGATGGTTAGCAGCTGATTCTTTCTTGCCATCTATTATTTTCTTGCGTAGTTTCAGTGATGTATCAACTATATGCACAAGTCTAGCATCCAATATATTCTACCATATTCATTAATGCGCATTGATTAGTACTTTAGCATATATAATCCCAACATAACATTTTATGCGTCAGTCAAACCATTGAATCTATTGGTAATGATTTTAAACTAAGTATTGATTACATAATATAGATGTAGGACAACATATCATGAGATCCATTGAGATGATGTAAAGCTGTAACTATTTGGTATTATAGTAGTTTTGACAGTCATATTCTGAAAAAATTACAATTTTTTTTTAAAAAAGCTATAAATTATATCTTTTCAATAATCAATATTTTAAATAAAATTTTTCAATGAAACCATGCAAAGCTGTATCATGTATTAATTATGTAAACACTCGGTGCATTAAAAAAAATCTGCTTAATTTTTGAGTTGTTACAAGCTGCTCAAGGATGACTAAATATTTCAATAAATTAACCATGCATACCTGCCATGAGTGTTGCCTCATATTAGATGGCTGCGATATAAGGAATCAGTATCTATGAATATACAAGGAAAAATCACTTGTAATGTGTGTGTGTGTGTGTATTTGACTTTTACCATATAGTTGCTTTATCGATCGCTGAAAAAAATACGACTACAGAGGTCTGCTGGTTATTATGATTAGGATCGATGCTAGATTTTGTGGGGTTCTTACCGACTGAAAAATCACCTTCCCATGTGGAAGAAATTTCTAATGCTAGTGACGCGCATTAGAGCACTTACATTGTCATGATTTCCTGGTACGTCTCCTGTGTAAATTCTTGAGCATATTGTATTCTTAAGCCTGAAGACATGGGGCATATTATATATGTAAGTCTCATTATCCATTAAGCTTATGATTGTTGTGTGTGTGTGTGTGTGTGTACGTGTGCTTAAGTAATTTTGTATAATGGAAAAACATCGAGAGAAAAAAAGAATCGAACCGAGCATTATTAATTATGTGCTGTGAAGATTAATGTGCTTAAATTTAGAGCTGAGAGTTCTGCGAATTATATTGATTCTGTTCGAATTATTTTTTATATTCATGTGTATGATCCTAATATAAACTGTAATGCCCCAATCTCATATAAAATTAAAAGGATTGAAGGAGATCTTAACTAATTTGACATATAAAAACTCGAGGAGAGCTTGAAACTTAATTTTTGGGGACCATGACATGTCCAGGACCAATTATGAGATTATGCTGGCCGGGATATTATTTAATTACTTGAGTTGTTTTATAAACAATTAATATTGCTTATAACATCTAAGAACTTCACTGGGAGAGGAAAGATAATCCAGAAATTAATTAAAATTATGATTTTTTTTCACTCTGAGTTGATCTCTCCTGATTAAAATTGACCCTTGGGAAAAGGAAACATCCACAAGTTAATTAAGAGGGTCATATATAATCCTAGGTACAAGTCCACTTAACTTCCTATTAAAAGAAAACTATAGGTTACTAAATGGGGGAGATCAATGACATGATGTTGCCAAGAATGTGGTGCTCCCCTACTTATTTATATAAAAAGCACCATACAAAATGGTGTTGGAAAAGAATATCCCGAGGGATTAGCATCAATTTTAAGTCGTACGATTAATGAAGTTTAATTAGTATTAAAATGAAGATTTGATGATCAATAATTGAAGATCTTGAAGCATTACTAAAAGTGCCATTGATCGTGACTAAGTGCGCACTGATTTTTCAAAGCTTCTTCCGGTAAAAGAAAGGTTTACAAGCTTTCAAACCCCACAGAAATCCTCACGGGTCCATGATTGTTCAGATGAATACTCCACAATCCTAGAAAGGGAAAAGGGCAGTCAATTGAAAGAAATACGTCTTAATGCCCACAAATGTTCCGTGTCTCATTCTTCCTTCTTAATTCTACTTGTAGAATTCTAGTTGAAATTCATGGTTATGATGGCTGGTTGGCTCCTCGAGTTGGGGAAGTTCATTTAACCATCAGTTCATTAACTTGGAGCAGTGTCCATCACTGACTATTGACAGGGAAATTGTGCGATGGGGAATTCGGCATACTTCTGTTGAAAAAGAAAAGCAATTACTTTAGCTGTCAAATCCTAGCAGTTGAAAAAAAAAAAAAAGGTATCACCCTTGATCGATTAAGGTATCTAAGGAATCTCCAAGGGGGCCGCCCAGAGATTTTTTATTTGTGATTCAGGATCTAGTTTAAATCAAATTTTAATTTGAATCAATCTTAATATGTGTTTGATTAAAATAAAGTGATCTTACAAGTTAAATTATGATTTAATTGGTTTTTTCAGATCCTATTTAAATTTAGTCAAATTAATATTAAAAAAACATAAATAAGTTGTTTTGATTTAAAAAATGATTTAAATTAACTTGATGAACTATTAATTTAAAATTCTTTATTTGGTGAGCAACTTCTATATTTATCATAGCTTTCACTATTCTCCCTCTAGTAGATATCATCGTTGATGATATTCATGAGCATGTTTATAAAAATATTATCAATTTTATGCTATTGTTTTCCGGGCTAGCTCGATAAGCGTGATTTTAATATAATCTTACGGTGGAAATAAACATTAAATTGGATGGAATCTCCCTGTTCCAACAAAACAAGGAGGGAAAAAAACAAAGGGACATGCATGATTTAGGTAGCCAAACACCCACTAGAGAATCCATTCAAGAAGAGGTGGCGAGAAAATCATTGCATTCAAGGGATCCTTGAACATGTTAATTTAACCAAAGAATTAAAAAACAAAACAAAAACACAACCACTGGAGCACGTTGAACTAGGGAGCCACTAGAGGAAAACTGAGCCAGGCATGGCCAGCCGCTGAAGTTGGAGCAATCATGGTAGCCCGAGCTGGCAACAAAACTTATCTTGGTTCTGGTCTCGATCCTCCACTCGTTCACGTTTCTTGCTGGACCTCAGTATTCTTCCGACTTTTCCTCTGCTCGGAGTTGACTGTCTGCTGCAGACAAATAATTCGACCTTTTCTTTCTCTCACATGGCGACACTCAGTTTCGAGTTATTTTTATATATTATAGAAAAATCATCCCTTTGATCCAATAAAAAACAAATTGTTCATGATAGATTAGATAATTTATGAGTATTTTACTTTTTATAATCAGGCTTTAATAGCCAAGCGATGAGTATCTCCTCTAACATCGATCTTTCTCGTATTAAATTAAATTTAAATTACATGTGTATTCAAGAAAAAGACCAGGTTCGACCAAAAAAAAACCATATTAATCTAGGAATAAATAATTTGTCATTGAGAAAAAAACATATAGAGAAAAAAACAAAAGATGCAATCGTTAACTATGTTATAAATGAGAAAGATCGAAACATTAGTGAGAAGATATTATAAAAGGTTTTTTCAGAAAGACTAGAAGAAATGGAAAAAAATTCAAATACTTAAAAGATGGTTTTCTAAATAGATGAACTATATATATAAAAAAAAACAAATTTCGTTTAATTTCATCGGTAAATTGTTAGATTGGACTAGTGTTAAATATCACATATATCATCACAGCATGATCCATATCAATTTTAGTTTAATATCGTTAATAAACTCATTGTTCGAAATACAAATAAAAAGCATATTTGAAGTTTGACAATTTTATAACATAATAGCGTGTATTTTAATGGCTCTGATCCTTTCCGTATGTTTTGTTTTTTAGATTAGCCTAGACCCCTATATATATCACCAGCTATACACTTTAATTGCTCTTTTAAGCTTTCGATTATAAGCTATACATTATTTTACAGAATTTCCTATGGAGTGACACTTCTATTTTCTTTAATTGTTAATTATATGTTTAATTACAAATTGTCCCTTCGAAGCTTGTTAATTTTTCAATCAATCACATAGAATTTACTTTTTGTCAATTATCTACTTGAAAATTCAAAATTGCTTTCAGTGGGAGGAATCCATTGGTCACAATGGAAATCAATGAAAAAGAGCCCCCTTTTCACATTACTTGCATTTTAAAATCATCAAACACCACCGATGGAAGAATTATGTATAAACTTTTTTAAGAAATAAATTACAATAATCTCAGATTATTATACATGGCTTGATGGAAGTGAAGTACCCATTGAAATAATGTATATGGAAATAGGTTGATAATAATTAACGAGACTATAAAGAAAAATAAGCAAAGATTCATGTGTGTGTGTGTGTCAAAACTTATTTTATTCTAACATTCAGAGAATATAAATAAAAAATTTGAAATGATAAAAATTTATTTCAAAACTATATTATTTTATATTTTTATCTCTGTTCACTCTGCCATCTCTTTTATCTCGAGACATCAATCAAACAAGCACACAGCTCTCGTAATCTTGATTATTTTCCTTATCTCGCTAAAAAAAAACAGGTGACATGTGGGCTAACAAGGCACCACACTGGCCATGGAATTTGGTTTGGAGCCCAGCAGCAAAATGCGGGCTAATGCACGACTCGCTTCTTACCGCTGGAAGAACAAAAAATTCTGAACATGATAATACCTCATCGGATACCCGAACGGACGTCGTACATAAAATAATGTGGTTGTTTTATTTGATATTAATTCAGAATTCATGATTTTATTAAAGTAAAATAAGGAATATCCATGACAAATCTTGGAGGCTAAGATTTCAAACATCCAATGATAGACAGAAATCTCTCGTTGTACTACAGTTTGAAGTTGACTTTTGATATTGCGTTTTTATTTAAAAATATATTAAAAGAAATTTTAAAAATCTATTCTTTATATCAGAATATTAAAATTAAAAAAAAATAAAAATCATTACTTTTAAAAATGCTCTTCGATCAAATAACAAGTAAAATTTATACCCATCTCACATCCACAGCATGCAAAGCTCACGTGGCTTGCATAGGATTTCTAAAAAGCCAATCATCTACTTTCTCTCGTGCATTGTTCTGAATTCTGAGGTGCCTGGACTGGGAGTGTGTGTGTGTGTGTGTGTATAATTAATTGGCTTAATAAAAAATTCATGTTGTTCAGGTTATTGGTTGTAGCTATCAAATCTCACTCGTACGTTAATTTAGTTGAGGAATTGGATCACGGGTTATATAAGTTAATTTGAAAAATTTATTGTGATTCTGATGAAAATTATTCTTTACAGTTTTTTATTTAAAAATATATTAATTTTTTAAAAAAAGTTTATTTTTATATCAACTTGTTAAAATCATTTTAAAGAATATTAAAAAAAACATTATTGAATTCAAAAACAAATAAAATTTATACTCTATGGACCATTCTCTCGTGCATTGTTTTGAAATCTAGTGAACTATGGAATTCACAGTCTCGGAGCTGCACTGGCACACGTTATATATATACATATATTCAATTGGCTTAGTAAAATATTCAAACTTAATCACAATAAATCTAATCCTAGAAGAGCAAAGACAAGTAATTCCACTGAAAAACACAGTAGAGGAGGGGGGGGGCAATAATCGATCAAATTAACGTGAAAATCATTTGTTTTTTGACCATATAATTAATATCTGTGGAGTTTAGCATAGTCCAGGTATAATTATTTAATAATTATAACAGATTTTGTTAGCGAACCCATAAAAAAGATATAGAAAAACAGATTGTATTTTTTTTTTATCAGGTGGGGGATTTTTTTGAAAAATATAAAATGAACAGGAGAACTGTAGTTTTTTTCCTCGATATATTGCTTCTGTAAGATCATTGACCAGCGAGGTGAAATCGGCTCATATCGTGCAAAGATATACAGCACTGTTAAAAAAAATTACTGAAAAAAACTTAAAAGGAGTGGGATCTGTTTAATTATTTACATTATCAGTATATTTTAATCATTAAGTAATTAATTGATTTTATGCTTTGCTTGGCTCTCGTGTGGCGCTAACGCTGAGAAGGTCGCGCGTTCGATGCTAGGATATCGGCCCAGGAATGCGGCCCATCCTCGGGCCCATACCCTTGATTGTATTTTATCATTCGCCGTGATCTTTTTATTGATTTTTTTTTATCATGTAATAACATAAGAAATACTAATTCAATCAAGTGAAATTTATAATCTGAATCTTGGGTTATCTAAATACCGATTATAAATACTAATTAAAGATTTATGTCATGATTTTTCAAGTTTGGTCCATTATACTGAATTTATTTTGTTTATTTTTTTATTCTATCATTTTATATTTATTTTTTAATATTAGATTGATGATAAAGTATTTTTTTAATCATATATAAAAATAAAAAAATAATTCAACTACGTGAAATTTACAAATCAAATCTCAAGTTTGATAGTTTAATTAAAAAACAATTAAAAAGTTAAATTATATATTTTCAAGCTTGAATCGTTATACCTGGTTTGGTTTTTGAAGAAATTGTCAAAATTATTTTGATGATTTTATATAATTTTTTTATGTTCTAAAAACTCTTGGATTCAACCCCGGATGAATACGCGACCAATAAACTAGTATCTCTGCAGTCCACGTGTATTACCATCCATTTAAAAATATTGCATTTTACTCTCTCACTGGCCATTGTCGAAAAAAATAATAACAATATCTAAGAGTGTAGCGAGACGATTACAGTATATACAATCCAGCCACATAATTTTTTTTGAAGTTATTTTAGTTTCCATGTAAATTTGTTATTGCCATGGATAGATTTGTTAATTGAATATATAATTTTTTAGAGTGTAATTATAATTATTTTTAAAATATTTTTTATATTAAAATTATATATATTTTTATTTTTTAAAAATTATTTTTAAGATCAGCGTATTAAAATAATATGTATTTTTTTTTATAAAAAATATAAATTTAAGCTGTTAACAATCCAAAACAAATGATTATAAACAAGTTACAACTTAATCATATAAAAAAATAGGAATAAAATTAAATATAAAAAAATACCTAATAATTCCAAATGACCAATTTTACAAAAAAAAAAAAGTTGCTGTAACTAGTCAAGATCATAAATGCTTTCACACTAGGTTTGAAAACTCATGGTTGAGTCATTATCAATTTTTTTTAATTATTAAAGAAGTTTTACTCGGAAAATGTTATGTTGAACATTTTGATAATGTATCATGATGGCATAAGGAGACTAATGAACAGGTTATATTAAATATATATATACATATATTATTTATATTAATTTATTTTTCAATCTAGAGATTTTGCTTTTTTCTATTTTTATTCTTCTATCCAACATTATTAAATTTTATAGTTTTTGTTACGTGAAGGGAATAATTTTCCCAGCTGGAACCAGTCACGGCAGTCAATGGGCTTATAAATACAGACCCAACCACCAACAAAAGAAAAGAGTAAAGGGTGATAATCACACACGTTCTCTTACCGGAACCGATCGGTTTCATTTTAGGTGCCTTCAAAATCAGAGACCAGAAAATCTTTTCATACCTCGCTTTCGAATCAGAAGTCACGTTCCCTCCGTCCACTCGAACATTTCGGCTGTTCACACAGAGAAAATCCAACGGCCACAGTTCACCTCAAATAGAATGTGGGTTTGGTTCGAAACATCACAAAATTAACAATGTGACCGAGAGAATCCAAATGAATAAAAATAAAATAAAATAAAATCCGAAGGCTTTTTAGGATTCGATTTGCAATTGCTGTGCGGTACAGTGAGATTTGTGTTTTCCTCGAATAATAAAATTAAAAATATTTTAATTCATCATGATTTTATATGTATTTTTCTTCAAACTTCACCGAGCAAACAATTGTAAAATATTTTTTATTTTTAAATATATCACATTAAAAATATGAAAAAATGAGAACGCACGATAAAAAAAACAGTCTGAAGCCACGTTATCAAAGGAAACCTTTATCGAACCTAGACAACCGAATCTCTGTAACATTTTCTCGAAATGGATTGGAAAAAACACGCAGAAAAGTCAAGATTGTGTTCAGTGTGGTGTTGTTGATAATTTCGTAGTTAAAAGAAAATAGAAAAGAAGATGATAGAATATGCTCTTGATATGTACCAGTCAGATATTCTCTCAGATGCCAAGTCGGTTTAAGACATTATCAGCTCTCTTCATATTTTTATTTTGCTTCACCTGCACGCTTCTCTCATCCCCCTCCCTCCCTCTCTCAGGTATTTGTAATCTCTCCTCTTTCTCTTCATTCAAGAATTTATGTTTGTAACTGAATTTAATCGAAGAATCTTTTTCTCGTTCTGTTCATAGTCCTCCTATATTCATTTTGAGGTAAAACCCTAAGTTTTCTGTTTGGTTGCAGAGTAAAATTAGAGATTGAGGTTCATTGTGCAATTATAACTTGTTTTGTTCTTTCTCAGTATCAAAACAGTTTGTAACGTTTTATTTTTGTGTTTTTCTGGTGTTTCTTGAGGTTGTGTTGCGTCCTAGGATTGTGTTTCCTTAATCTTTAATGTTTTTTTTTGTTTAATTTTTAATCAGGATCGTGAAGCTCGTTTTGTGTCATCAAGTTGCTGTTAGTTTGAATTAATTTTGAGAAGAGTGAATCGCTGGGAGATTGTGTGATGGGCTCGGATAAGCAGACCACTGGTTTATTAGAAACCCTTAGAATGGAGAGGGTGAGGACTATTTTGACGCATACATATCCTTACCCGCACGAGCATTCGCGGCATGCAATCATTGCTGTGGTTGTGGGTTGTTTGTTTTTCATTTCTTCGGACAACATGCACACTCTCATAGAAAAATTGGACAATAATATTAAGTGGTGGTCTATGTATGCTTGCCTCCTTGGTTTTTTCTATTTCTTCTCGTCGCCATTTTTGGGGAAGACATTCAAACCTAGCTATTCAAATTTCAGTCGGTGGTAAGTGCTCTTGATCACGGAACCTTTGTTCTTTGTTTTGTAGAAATGTGCTTATCTAGTAGCTAAACAACGACAAAAATTGAAAAGTTGATAGTTTGTGAGCATTTACTTTACAGGTATATAGCTTGGATTTTAGTTGCCACTCTGTATCATCTTCCTAGTTTTCAGTCAATGGGAGTAGATATGAGGATGAATTTGTCATTGTTTTTGACAATATCTGTATCTTCAATTTTGTTTCTCCTTGTCTTCCACATTATTTTTATTGGGCTGTGGTATATCGGTCTTGTTTCTCGTGTTGCCGGAAGGAGGCCAGCGATCTTGACTATTCTCCAAAACTGTGCAGTAAGTATATTTGGTACTTTGTCCATATCATGTATGTCCTTTTTCCTTTTAATATAAGCTCTGACCCTTGTTTTCACGTGATTAATTTTTCAAACAGGTTCTCAGTGTAGCCTGCTGTGTGTTTTATAGCCACTGTGGTAACCTTGCCAATTTGAGAGATAGACCACCTCAAAGAAAGTATTCTAGTTGGTTTTCTTTTTGGAAGAAAGAAGAGAGAAGCACATGGCTTGCAAAATTCCTCCGAATGAATGAGTTAAAAGACCAGGTCTGCTCTTCTTGGTTTGCTCCAGTTGGGTCTGCTAGTGATTATCCACTTCTGTCCAAGTGGGTTATTTATGGGGAAGTAAGACTATATTCAATTCTATCCTTTATACATCTTATCTTGAATGCGTCATATCCCCCCCCCCCCTACAAGCATTTATCCTTCCATTTAACACTGTTATCTTGTGTTTTGCAGTTAGGTTGCAATGGCAGTGGATGCGCTGGTTCATCTGATGAAATTTCTCCCTTATATTCACTGTGGGCTACATTCATAGGTCTTTACATTGCCAATTATGTAGTTGAAAGGTCAACAGGGTGAGTGATAATCTTCAGATTAACTTTATGATGCATTAATTATCATTTATTGGCATTGAGGCAAGCTTTATTTTTCTTGATTGGATGGTCCTTTTTTATGGCAGTAAATCATATATAGGTTTTTACATGCCAATTATGTAGCGGGTTAACAGAGTGAGTCATCTTTAGATTAACTTTTGGATGCATGTTATCTTCTATTGGTGTCAATGAGGATTTTAATTTCTTGACTGGATGCCCCTTTTTGGTGTTGGCAGATCATAACAATATGACATGTTCTCTTCATCCATGTTCTGATTTATTTGTTTGGTTTATGGCCTATTATAGGAACTTCCTAAGTTGGTAGCTTCAGTAGCCCTTTCTTTTTCTTCCTCTCTTCAATAAGGTGTGGGCAAGTCATCCTGATGAGTTTCTAACCATGCTACTACTTGTAGTTTTGACTTAGGTGCTAACTGCTTCATCGAGGTTCATTGTATTGTCTTTATGGTGTTTTACATGCTCTTGAATACTCATTTGAGAACCTTCCTATCATAATATTTCATAATGTTGGCCATTTGATGGTTGATTGTGCTCTTTTGGTATTCACAACGCTATCATGCTTTATTTTTATTCTGATCAGCTTGCAGAGGAAGCATAAACCAACAATGATTTCATGCTTCCATTACGTCTCACTCATTTTAGTAGCCATCAGTTAGTTACACATTTCTGTTTTTGAGAATTATTGTCCCATTACATGAAGGAGTTGCATTTACTGTTTTTGGTAGTGCCACTATGATGTCTAGTTTTTCTTCCAAACTCATGGTTTTCTGCCTGACAGCTGGGCTCTTACTCACCCCTTGTCAGTGGAAGAGTATGAGAAGTCAAAGAAGAAACAAATGAAGCCTGATTTTTTGGACATGGTCCCTTGGTACTCTGGGTATGTGTTTCCATCTACGTTTTTTTTCTTGCTTGATGGGTTGGGTAGTGGAGATGAGTTGAAAGAGACTTTTGAAATTCTTGCTCTCACTTTGTACTGGCTACATGTTTCAGAACATCTGCAGATCTGTTCAAGACAGCCTTTGACCTCTTGGTATCGGTAACTGTGTTTGTTGGCCGTTTTGACATGCGTATGATGCAGGTATAGTTCCACATTGAATATTGTATTCATTGACATGTGTTTTGTTTCTGTACTTGTTGAGATAAATTGTTTATTTTTCTCTGATGAACCTCAAAAAAAAAAAAAAAGAAGAGTTATGCTAGCTATGATTAACATAATTCCATTCATGGTATAGTGATGTTTCTTTTTCCCTTTTCTGCACCATCAGGCAGCTATGAACCGGGCTCAAGATGGAGCACAACAGGGTCTTTTGTATGATCATTTTAACGATAAGGATGAATTATGGTTTGACTTCATGGCTGATACTGGTGATGGTGGGAACTCATCTTATACAGTTGCGAGACTTCTTGCTCAGCCTTCTATTCAGGTCACTAGAGGTGATTCTGTGCTCTCCCTACCGCGTGGAAACTTACTTCTTATAGGAGGGGATCTTGCGTAAGTTGAAAGTGTTTCTTGTGTTGTTGATGTGGTTAGAAAAAAAATACAACCTAGCTCTGTGAAAGTCCTTATTTTTGTTGGATGATTTTTTACCGTAATTTAATGGTCTTGAAAGTTGATGAGGCAAGCATTTTATATTGATTTGAATCTCTTTAATGGTTCTGATCCACTCCACTTTAATGGTCCTAACTCCTGATTTGAGTTTCTGCTTCAAGGGTTCTGAATCTTTGGTTAACCAAATAATAATGAATATCCTGATGTTGATGGACTCTTAAGCGGTAAAAACACAATTTCAAGTCAAATGCTACTTGATTATCTGAAGGAAAAAAAAATTGTATCTTGGGTTTCAAACCTTCCTCTTTTCATTGCAAGCAGTGCACCTTATATTTAGTCAAAAGATGGGATTGTTACGGCTTTAGGTTCTATAATTACCACCCCTAATCCTGGGAGTTTAAGTTGAGTCAAGCTATTAATATCCTACTTTATAAGCACATTAACTTTGATGACGCTCAGGAATCAATCTTCAAGCTGCACTTTGCTTTGGGCATCAATTCCTGTATTGGTTCCGTCATTTTATATCCACCACCCACTAATAAACCAGCCTCTCCTTGCCTGCATCCAATTTGATTGGCCATCAATGTTTAGCACTGTTCTTTGTCAACGACTGTTTTAAGTGTTTCAGGGGCTGTGCATCCATCTTCACAGATTAGTTCTTTAGAATCCTTTCGTGTCAGGATGAACTTTATGGAATGTTGCACTAGCTGTGTAGATATCATTCTGATGTCTAAATCTTGAAATGAACTTGTTGAAACTATGCTGTTAGAAACTTGCAGACTTGTTATGTACTTTGAAAATCTCTCAAAATATATCTTCCTCCATTTCTGTAGCATTGATGTTTAACTAGGTTGGTATTTTCCCCCAGAGCACCCTAATCTATAATGTTCCAGAGCTTATTACTCATTTATAGTTGGGGCCATCAGAAGATAACATATGCCATATAAGTATATGCACTGTGCATGTATGTCTAGTTTTATGTGATCATTAACTTATTCATGCTCTTCATGACTGATACCTGTTCACTTGTTCAATTAATAATTTCGTGTTTTCATTGTAGATATCCTAATCCGTCCTCCTTCACATATGAGAGACGCTTGTTTTGTCCTTTCGAATATGCTTTGCAGCCTCCACCTTGGTATAAACAAGATCATATAGCTGTAAACAAGCCGGAGCTGCCTGACGGAGTGGTTGAATTGAAACAATATGATGGACCTCAGTGTTTTCTCATTCCTGGAAACCATGGTTGGTTTTATTTTCAGCATGAGTTCTGTTACATATTTCTTTTCCTATGCTAGAAAAGCTCGTCTCACAAATAGTTGTTTTATGCTGTAATTACCCATAAACTGAATTGCCATCACATCTTTCATGGTAGACCCTAGTTTATTGAAAGGTTTAGTTAATGGTTTGCATAAACTTTGCAGACTGGTTTGATGGACTTCATACTTTCATGAGGTACATATGTCACAAGAGCTGGTTGGGTGGGTGGTTTATGCCCCAGAAGAAGAGTTATTTTGCTCTGCAACTCCCTAAACGTTGGTGGGTGTTTGGTCTTGATCTAGCACTCCACAATGATATTGATGTGTACCAGTTCAAATTCTTTGCAGAACTGATACAGGAGAAGGTACTTTCTTCTTTTCCTTTGTCCCCATTTTGATATGTTCTGCAGCTAAAATTAAACAAGTGCTGGAGTTATTCCCCTTGACCCTTACATCCATTTTAACTTGTTTTTTATATTAACTTTAATAGGCCAGAGGCACGGGCTTAAACTGTGTCAAGTTCAAGCATTTATATGATAAACACATTATTACACCTGGAAAGAACTTTTGGGCATGCCTGCAAGTCACATCATGTGACAAGCACGTGTCAAAGTTAGTGACCTTCTTAGCCATTTTCGCTAGACAATTATTCGTATGAGACATTATATCTCAATACTGAGGATGCTATCATGTGTAGGCTGTTTATTTTACCCCTAGATTAGGAGATGAAATTGTCTGGCATAGCACTTGAAGTTCCATGTTACAATAGCAAATATACATTCAATGTGCATGCTCAAGTCCATTAAACACAGGGCCAAAATACTCCAGCAACTATTTGTGCTTGTGATCCAATTCACCCCTGGAAACTAGTGTATATCCTGATGAAAGATTTTGGTGATTTTGCAGCTGTTGATGGCATAATATTCTTTGCGAAGGCTGATGGTTGCCCATTACACTTCTATAATAATCTTAATTTAAGAATGATAACCAATAAAATTTAGCCATCGCAGTATCTTGTGCCTACATCTTAGGGGTTAGATGCCTGATTTGATCTTTCACACTTGACCCTATATCGAAATTTGCAGCCTGGGTTTCTGTTTTTCTTTTTCCCATTTTAAAACACTGAACCATTGTCATTGTTATTAGTATTATCATTATCATCTTCCTTGTACTTGAAGTGCTGTTCTGAGTATGTGGCTGATGAAAAAAAAAATCCATGAAATACCTTTCCAGAGCCACTAAGTGAATGTAATTGATTTGGATTCAGCCCCTTCTTTCATTGTTCAGGCATGATAATTGGTCTTACCAAGTAGAATTTGATAGAGCTATTTCTTTTTGTGTATTCACCTTCCTCTAGGCTAATTGTTTTTTTACATTCCCTTCTCCTGAATATTTTAGGATCTTTAAATTACTATCTGTATTTCAGGTTGCAGACAATGACTCTGTGATCCTTATTACACACGAACCAAATTGGCTTCTTGATTGGTATTGGAATGATGTTTCTGGAAAGAATGTCTCACACTTGATATGTGATTATTTGAAAGGAAAGTGTAAAATTCGAGTGGCTGGGGACTTGCATCATTATATGCGCCATTCATTTGTTCCAGCTGATGGGCCAGTCCATGTGCAACATCTTATTGTAAATGGTTGTGGTGGTGCCTTTTTACATCCCACCCATGTCTTTTGCAATTTCAAAAAATTGTATGGAACTTCATATGAAAACAAGGCTGCATATCCTTCATTGGAAGATTCAAGCAGGGTAAGTTTTGGATTTTTCATATCTATTTTCTAATAATTTTCTTTACTCTATGGTCATGTATAACTTTAATTTCCCTTCTTTTTTTTGTGTGTGCACTATAGCTCCTTAATCATTTTTTTTTTTTGCAGATTGCTTTGGGTAATATTTTGAAGTTTCGAAAGAAGAACTGGCAATTTGATATCATTGGTGGCTTTATATACTTTGTGTTGAGTTTTTCTATGTTTCCACAGGTATGCATCTATTTAGTCCTTTCTGTTAGTCAGATTCATGGTAGTTACCCTAACTTCTGTTTTTTTTTATTGCAATGGCCTGGCAATTAAGATATAGTGTTCTGACTTTTCAGATCCATGCTAATAGCCGAAGGATAGCATATGGATCCCATTTCCCTGATAATTAAGATGTCTTTCATTCTTGTTTTCTTTTTGCTTGAAATATCTTGCACCCCTGCTGCTGTTATGAGAATGTTGTTGCTACCCTTATGTTACACCTACTACCTAGATAGATAAAGCATTATAATTTTTACCACAAGACTCTTGCACTACATTGCTGATGGTTGGCTGATTTTCCCCTTCATTTTTAGTGTAAGCTCGACCACATTTTGCAAGACAATACATTTTCCGGCCACTTGTGGAGTTTCTTTGGCACCGTGTGGAATGTTTTTATGCATGTGCTGGAACACTCTTATGTATCCATGATTGGTGCTGTTCTGTTGCTAATTTTGGCGATTGCATTTGTCCCACCCAAAGTTTCTCGAAAGAAACGGGCAGTTATTGGAATTCTCCATGTTTCTTCCCACCTGGCAGCGGCTCTAATTCTAATGTTGCTTTTGGAACTGGGCATTGAAACATGTATCAGGCATAAACTGCTAGCAACTTCAGGCAAGTTATGCTTTCTGTTTCTTTGGTGAATGTTTCAAATTTTCCTTTATAACATCGCAGGAACATTCAGTTTTTGTAGCTCCAATAGTTGTTTTTTCAGATGGTCAGTGAGTAAGAGGTGCTAGTTATGACTTTTTCA
Source organism: Populus ilicifolia (assembly GCA_015708895.1). Taxonomy (NCBI): domain Eukaryota; kingdom Viridiplantae; phylum Streptophyta; class Magnoliopsida; order Malpighiales; family Salicaceae; genus Populus; species Populus ilicifolia. The sequence continues at coordinate 904,048 of SRLM01000215.1, forward strand.
GGCTATCACACTTTATATGAATGGTACCGATATGTGGAGAGTGAACACTTTCCAGATCCCACTGGCCTCCGTTCTCGTATGGAACAATGGACCTTTGGCCTCTATCCAGCATGCATCAAGTATCTCATGTCTGCCTTTGATGTTCCGGAGGTAAAAAAAAAAAAAAAAAAGTTTTTCATCTCACTGAAATATGATGCTGTTGTGTTTATTCATGAGAGAGATATTATCAGGTCATGGCTGTCTCACGGAGTAATATTTGCAAAAATGGGATGGAGTCTCTGTCAAGAGGGGGAGCTATCATATATTATGCTTCCGTGTTTATCTACTTCTGGGTCTTCTCAACACCTGTTGTTTCTTTGGTTTTTGGAAGTTACCTATACATCTGCATTAACTGGCTTCACATGCACTTTGATGAAGCCTTTTCATCTCTCCGAATTGCAAACTACAAGTCATTCACACGATTCCACATCAACAAAGATGGTGATCTTGAGGTTTTCACCCTTGCAGTTGACAAGGTAAGAAATTAATGCTGTTTCGATTTTCAAGCAGTGATTCTCCTGTCATGTTTATTAACCTGACATGATGGCATTTTGTTAAATGCTGTTGACTGTAGCTTTGTTCCTGTGTGTGCCCGCGAGCACGCACATGTATGGCTGTGCATGCTTGTGTTCAGTAAAAGGGTACCTTAAACTTCAGAATTCAGCTTGGTTGGCTGTTTTGTACTTTAACCATCAATCTTAGCTCACTGTTAGAACTATCTTAACATTGTGATTATTTGATTAAATGTGCAGGTCCCAAAGGAATGGAAACTGGATCCTCATTGGGATGCAGAGCCAAAGCAGCCACAACAACTGAGCCACCATCGAAAGTTCCCTAGCAAATGGAGTGCCGCTGTTTCTCAGCAAGAGCCACTGAATACTGTTAAAATCGTTGACCACTTTGTTGTTAGACAAACAGAGAAACCAGACTTTGGAACAAGTAGCGGATCAGTAATTCATTGATGTATCTGCTCAAATATGTAGCTTTGCTGTAATCTCATCATCTAGGAAGCGATAGGAAAAAAAAAAGCATTAGAAATAGAAAAGGCAGTTCTGGAATTCATCTCGATTTTTAACTTCTACTTCCAATCAACCTCAAGTTTCTGATAACAAGGTTTGTGCCAGTTCTCCTATTTGATTTGAATTTGGTACAATCCTTTTGTATATATTGTTGAAGGAGGAGACAGAGATGATTAGGAAGCAATCCATATGGATTGGGATCATTGCATCTTTCGGCTTCGAATTAGATGGAGCAGAAATGTAATTCATGCCGTGCAAAGGGCATGTTAAGACACTGTTTCCTGTTGATGACTTATGAATACATGTAATTGATCTGCTCTTGTATTGGCTTTCATCCGGGGGAGTTCTTTGCTCCATCTTGGTCAGTTGTAGATTTGTTGTCGGACTTGTATCACACTATATTTCGAAATAACTAGTTCTATGACACTTTTAGTTTCAGAAGAGCTTCTTCATCTTTGGTAAGGTAACAAGTTGCGAAATCAACCTGGATATCGAAGTCAGATTTCCCAAGCTTGCCGAGATCTTCTGTCGAACAAAATAGAGTAGGTTGCAACTGGCAGGCATTTGTTTGCCTATTTCAGGCAGCTTATATTTGATCATATCTATAGCAATTGACGATTCTGAGTGCTTGCATTTTTTTCTTTTGATACATTTGAACAAGAATGATCCATAGGAAAACAATATCCATACACGTTCGTGTGTGTACATGAGTTAATGGATGCTGACATTTATTATCTATACGAATAAATGGGATCAAATTAATAGTCCAAAACATGAGCTCAATTTCTACTCATTAATGGCGGAAATAGTGTAACAGAAAAGGATAAAAGAGGGAAGGAAAGGGTGTCGTCTGTTTCTTGCTGCAAAAACTGATCCATGTACATCTTTCTCAGTAGTGTTAACACTTATCTTTGATAGTCCAGATGAAGGAAGCTCTCATACTGGGTTCCTTTCAATACCTTGTGGATTTCATCCCAGTTCTGCACTTGCTTTGATAAATGCCCACTGTGTATCTTAACCTGACGGCTTGTAAGCTCTCTATATGGCAACCTCAAGAAGTCTTGAACCTCTTTCAGTTTCTGCACAAGAAATTCCAGCAATATTGTTACTAATATTGAAGACATGACAAGTGTTAGTGAGCAGCAAGTTAAGCTTCAATGGAAGGTCAATCAATACACAATAGCACAAATGCCTTACTGTGCGGTTACCGACGACATCTTCATAGTAAATAACAGTACGGCGAGTGCTCTTGAAATAATCTATGGCCCTGGTAGCCCTATCGTCTACATGCTTTAGTTCAGCTATCAGTGTCGTGGCATTTATTGTTGGCCTGTATTTCGCAAGAACTTTGGCCTGCAATGCTCATGAACTTTATGACTTCTTCTCGAGACCATAAATTTGAGAGAGAGAGAGAGAGAGCACCTCTATTGATGAGTGGACATGAGACTTGTGGGTTCCATTCAGTGGCTTGTTGCTTTTGTCATAGGAATTTGCAAGTACAGAGATCATTCTGCGGAGCAAATTCCTTCTAAAGAGGAATATTGCATGAACTCCTTTCTGCTTGAAGTACTCTGCTATACCCTCGTGATGTTCCATCACGCCCTGCAAAATGCATAATCACCATGTGCACTTTTGAGTAAGTGCTAAAGGACTAAATTTCAGGGTCATCGGATGAGCAGTTATAGCCTCTCGGCTTTCCCTGGTATACAGAAAGGGGATGTTGGTCTTCGGGAGTGTTGTAATAATTATTGTTTAAAGTGATGTTTTTAGAAATATATTCAAATAATTTATTTTTTATTTTTAAAAAATTATTTTTAATACTAATATATCAAAATAATCTGAAAAAATAAAAAAAAATATTAATTTTAAGTCAAAAAATAAAATAAAATATTTTAATTTTTAAAAAAAAAACTTTTAAAACTTGAAAATAAACAATTACCACTTTCAACTTCCCCCCACATATCGGGCCTTGGGTTAGAGCTAAGACGACTCATTTCTCTCCTTGAGAGAAGGGTCCAGGCCTCTTGTTAAACTTGAGCTGTCACATCAATTGATAGGGGTCTATGCCTATCTCCCTCTTCAAAGCTAGCTTAAAAGGCTAGACTTTCCTTCACGCTTATAAATTTACCTCCATTCCCTTTGACAACCCTTAGAGTAACTGCCAGGCAGTGGGTTAGATGTGGTTTGTTTATGATGAACCAGAGAAATTACTAAAAAAATAATAATTGTTTTTTTAATTATATATAAAAAGATATAACGTATATATAAAAAAAATGAGTTTTTATCATTGAAAGATTTTTTTTTTTCATTTTGACTCTTTATATTAACTTAATAAAATTTACAAAGATGTTGATATTATAAAATATTATTTTGATTTTATTAATTAAAATAATTAATTTAAAACTGAAAAAATAAATTCTCACACATAATTTGTTTTCAATGGACAGGAACCTTGTAACTATCATGTATTTTTTTCTCCCCCTCTTTCCTTTTTGTTCGACAAGCCGATACGCATTAGCGATTAGTTTTAGTGTTAGAAAGGAGAGGGAGCCAGGTTCTTTATCCGCCATGGCAGGAGATTAACACAGCAAATGACACAAATGATCAACTCTTGAGCTGGAAATATGGCAAAGGTTTGACAGACAACGAAGTAGGAATATTGTCATCCTGGGCAGCAGATAAGTCGAGGATCTAAAACTAAGAAAATCCACGAGTAAAACTACAAAGCCACTGACCTGATTAAGCATCCATTTGAACCCAACAGCAGCATTACACTCATTCTTGGAAGCGCTACTGAACCAATCAAGATTGTAAACTCTATCCAAAGTTTGTGTAATTGCAGAAACACTTGCCCTTCTTTCTCTCTTCCCAAAAATTTCTCCATTCGAGCTAACATTAATATGACTATTTAACAATGTCTCAAACCATCCACTTCCAGATCTCTGCATAGAGAATATGGCAAAAAACCTTACTGGGTTGCAGGCACATTCCTCCCTGCATGTACATCAAAGAGTAACGATTTTTACACCAACACGTAAATAAACCAAGTTAGATACTAAATTCAATAACTATCAAAATACCTGCTAAATGTTTCAGGCTTGGGGTAATGCACATAGGACTTTTCCCATTCCTCAACATCTGAAGAATTACATGGCTGATCGAATATTCTGATGTTGAGGAACTTGGCTGTTGTGTGTGGACTTATCTGCTTTATACATATTGAGCAGATATAAACTCCACAAACCATAGCAAATGCAACGACCACCAGTCTCAATAACAATGGAGATTTCTTAGGACCCTTTATAGCAAATGCATCCTGAAATTAAAAACACCCCAGATGTTAACACAATGAATTGGTAATGGAAACACAAAACTCAAAACAGGAAAAATAGAGAGCGATCTGTAGAGATCAAAGGATCATACTGTAGTTTCCATCTCCATAAAAAGAAAGGAGATAAGAAATATGAAAGGGCTTTGGTTTTATTCTGTTTGATCATTTTGAGAAAAACAAGGCTATTGAAATGGTCAGAGGACACACTTGAGGGGCAAAAAAGCATGATGCTAAAAGAAAACAAACAAACACACCATATCCTTACACGTTGTAGGAAAGCCATATGGTCTGAGAATATCTTGTAATTAAACAGTAAATTTCTAAGATACAAATTTTATGAAGTTAACTACATATGGTCTGTAAGAATCTTTGCTATCATTGATTAAAAACTCATAAGGCAATGCACAGAAACAGAAAGAATAAGAAAATACAATGATCAAGACTAAGTATGAGCTAGCTGAACAGACCTTGTTGAAGAAACACAAATCTTCAGTCATTCTTCAGGAGGAGGAAAGAAAAGCAAGAAACATAGCATTCACTCAATTATCTGTCTGCCTTTCAGAAATAAATTAATGTTAGAGAGGGGAACAGAAAGCTGTGATATGGTTCAGGATTAGAGCCAGTGCTCTATTTTATTATATTATTTTTTTTGTTGAAATATTTTCTATTTTATTTTGAGTGTATTCTATTGTAGTTCTTATCATTTGTCAATATTTTAACGCGGATGTCACAACCTTATGAACATACTTGAAACAGAACGATCAATGAAAGAGCTAAAATTTCAAAACGTGAAACCTTTATAAGGCTCTAAAATCATGTTTGGTACCTCAACTTTTTTAAATTGGCTCGAATGAATTTCTATGCTCAGGGGTAAAAAGTTCTTTGAAATGTCAACCCCTTCTTCTAAGCGAAGTGTTGATTAAGAAAACTCATAAATCAGAACTTGATCCAAATTGTTAAACTATAAAAAATATTCACCTGCTCAAGTTTTTATTGATTTAGTCAAAATCAGTCATAATCAACTATTTTTTTAATAAAAAAAGATATTATATAAAAACTATAATAGTTATTGATAAGCTTTAGAGAAGCTAGAAAGAACACAAGATTTAACATGGTTGAACAACATCTCTGAATACATAAGAGCAAAGAGATTTTATTTTTTAATATATTAAAATGAGATTACTTGGTATGTATTTATAATAAACTTTGATCAATAAAATATAGCTCTACTTTACTCGGTACATATATTTCTTCACGTGTCATAAATTATAACATCATATTAATAAAAAAAATAAACTTGGATTGATTTAGTAACTCAAGGGGTTAATCTAATTAATAAAGTTTTTTTCTCATTCAATTCATGTGATAACTATCCTTCTAAGTACTGTAATGCTAATTAAATAGTCAGGACATGGTGGTATGATATGATTGGACGGAGGATTGATTTGAGCTGGTTTAAAGTATAGAGCCTGCCTGGTTTCACAAAATGTGAACAGAGGGGGACCATACATGATTTTAAGCCATAAAGCAAGGGCTCTTTTGGTTCAAAGTCTTTTCGAGGAAAAAGAAAACGCGTCTGGTAGGCTTCTCTGAATGTCATATTCATATATTATCGGATATGACATGACAGGTTCGACATCACAAAGCTGATTATTAATTGTTGTACCAATTAAATATTGCATCCTCGGTGGCCAGTATCCGTACGTCTATACCAAGTCTTGTCCTCTCGTGCACGTATAGAAAGATCCCGGTGACTACGGTAGTTTTGCCGTATTAACACCGTGTTGATATTGTTTTTAGAGAATTTCTGATAGTTTTAATATGTTGATTTTATAAATAAAAAATATTATATATTTTTAAAATAAATAAAAAATATTTCATATAATACTACCACAAACACTAAATATTGCATTCTTTATGGTTATAAACCATAGATTTATATTAATATCCTAACCTCCTGTGCACATAAAATTATAGCTAGAATACTTTGTTTCACCTCACGAGTTATTTCTGCATTTGGTTTCTAATCTGAATTGATTTTTAAAAGATAACTTAATCCAGCTAATTTATTAAATTAATTTGTGATTTTATGAATATCTAGATTGATTTTATTTTTTAAAAGTAAAATAGTTTTAACTTTTAAAAAATAAAAAAATTAATTTAGATTAACACGTAAAACTTATAATTTAATACACATATCACATTATTTTCTTCTCAAAAATTCATCTATTTTGATATTAATTTACCTTTTATAGATTTTATTTATTTATTCATTATAATTTACTTTCCAAAGTATTATCAATACTTGTTTTTATACACAATAGATATCACCATCTATTACTTATATTGCTGTAAAAAAACTAAATTTAATAAAGAAACTTAAAATGTTAATTTACTAATAAAATAGCCCATTTTTTTACACATATTCTTCTTTGATAATGTATTATTATTATTATTATTATTATAAATGAGAGATTCGAACACTAAATCTTTTGGGAGAAAAGTTAAGGTATTCATTGGATATTCGATAATATCTATTAATTAACCATGAGCTCCATTGTTAATATATTGATAATTCTGATCAATTTATAATTTCTTTTCAACGATATCTCTCTCGCAATTTCACAATGGAAATCTACGTTTTTGTTTCTTTCTTTTATTATTTCCATGAGCTTAAAGTCACCAGACAATATATATTTTTTAATTAAGCTTCTACCTCCTCCATGGCATTGCCGTCCCGTACTAGATTCCTTGCCACGTGGCCGAACTCTTTAAGTGCTCCTTAGGTTGTCAAACAAGGAGCAACAGTTGTCAAAGGAGATCTAAGGAATTTAAAAACTCATATCTCTGCCTGCCAACTACGTGCACCTGCGCCCCACGATCCTGTGTTCATACCCGTAACACTCGGCTCGGTCGGTGGTTTGACTTGGATGTTTCAGCCTGGATGGGTCAATCCCAGATTTCATATAAGATTAGTAGTAGTTAGTGCTCGAGAATCAATTGTTTTTTAAAATATTTTTTATTTTTAAAATATTATTTTAATATTAATATATCAAAATAAAAAATAATAATTTTAAACAAATTTTTAAAAAATATTCAGTGAAACGTTGTTGTTTGGAACATATTCCAAATGACCTCTTGTTTTTAAACCATCTAGAAAGGTGAGCAGATGGAACTTTGATAATTTTGATGAGATTTATAAAAAGATTTTTCTAGATTTTTTAAATAATACTATCCAACACATCAATTATATTCTTGAGCATCTTAAGGATTCATAATGTCCATCATTCTCTTTCCATCTATAGATCACACATCGGAATCACTAGTGTTCATTGCCCAACAAAAAATCACAAAATCACTCGTTTTAATTTTTAATTCCACTCTCTTGAAAAAATTCACAATCATGTACCCTTGTTCTAGCTTAATTAATTATTTTTTTCTTTGATTTTCCTTGTTATTTACTTGCATGTCATCTATGATAGCCTATTATCACCATAGCAAGCGCGGCTACTTTCATCATAATCCACCAACCCATGAATCCCTTGACCGATCGAACAACGTGCTCTGCATCCTTTAAACAAGTGAATATTAAGAAATTTGTTAAGATAAGAGCACCACGTATGAAGAGGATTGTTTAAAGAAAACTGATAAGTGTGATCTTAATTCCTCATCTCAAGTCTTGACTTAAACCGACAATAACATTAAAAAGTTGAGTTAAGACTTGTTTGGGACATGTTGCAAAGATTTTTCACTTGTTTGGCTCTGCCTCTATAATTTATCATTTCTTTTACAGTTAAGAATATTTTTTTTCATGTTCATAAATTGATCACAGATAACCAGAAAAGGGAAAGTTAATCACGCTTAATTGCAAAGGAAAGTGCAAATAACATTGAAGGCGTCAACTGGTTTTCTTATAGTAATTAGTGAAATTTAGGCTAACTCACACACTCCCCATACGACCAGGAAAACGAGAGTGATCAAAATTCATGTTTCAGAAGTGATTTGATGATCGATTGTTAAGGATCCTACTTTTAGTGCGTGAACCTGAGGTCTCCATAATCCCTCGGAAATGATGGCATAATTTTCAAAAACAACGGGCTCGACCCAAACATACATGCGGGCCACGATCCTTGGATGAAATATGAGCGTGCCCGACTTGGGACGGGCTGACTGATAAAATTGGCATCCCTCTCTAACTGTTAACTAATTTTGTTTGTGGAGCATCAACGGATGCATCATGTAATCTTCAGTATTGCAATATTTTGACCTGGTATTTCGTAAGCCCAAGACAAATTGGTCGAAGGATATGTCGAAGGATATAACAGGAGATTTGACAGCAAAATCAATAAGAAATGCATAGAATAGTTTATTGGGATATTCGAGGAAGAGCAGGCTTGACTGCATGTGAATCGTGACAACCGATGAGGACATGAAATTCGAAAAACAGAGAAATGAAAAATGGTAACATAAGCCCAGTAAGTATTTAACATCTAATAAAAGACAAAATGGTCTTACTAAGAAACCTGATTTCCAGATGCCTAAGCCGATGAAGATCAAATAGAGCTGTGAGACAAGCAAGAGATGCAAACCAAACTGCCCAACAAGACACACAAGAACAAGAATATCAAACAAATATTAACAAGTTGCTAAAATTCATCCTCCTATTGCTTAATTGTAATATACACACCCCATAACTTTAACCTCCAGACGCACACATGCACTTTAAGTAATATAATACAATCAACCCTATGCAATCGTAACAATCTGCGCCTTTTCCCAAAACAATTTACCATGGGTTGAATGCAAGGCCTTAACTGCCACTATCCATAGCGTATAAATACTCCATGAAAACGTTGCCATCCATGCTGTGTGTCCTTTTGATAAAACAATTCCATCACAAACAAATACTAATGCTGTTGCATGTGCAAAAACAAAGCTTTTCTCCTTTTACTCAATGACGTGAATCTTGTTTCTGTAAGTTGACCACCTTAGGGATAAACATTGAGTTGGTCCACAACAGAAACAATGCTATTTGGCAACAAGCATAAGAAAAGCAGGCATTCTTTACAACTGATGAGAATCAAAGAGAAGGGGAAACAAAACATGAAACTCAGATTAAACCAGACAAAACAAAATTTCCGTCTAGAGAAATAAAAACAAGATAGCAGGTGTGCTTGTTTCAGACACGCCTGTTCAGGGATGATCATTTAATATTAAAACATGTTTTAGATGATGGAATTAGTTTTCAAATTTCAAAATTAAATGAATAGGTGGAATGAACTGATTCAAAGGCAGTTATACCACAAGTACACAAGCAACTCTGAGGAAAAGGGAAGCATCGGATTAATCAAGAAGAAAAATGAAAAAAAAGGTACCACCTTACCACAAACATGCTTTCAAAGCTGCATCACAAGATGATCAGCCGGACTATCTGCCCCAAATATCTGAATGACTTTGCCGCTTCCTTCAAGCATTTATTTTTCTCGTCTCGTGTCCAGTGCTGTTTTCATAGCATTACAAACATACAGTGGATAGGTATCAAGAAATGTCAAAGAAAAGCGAATGTAATTCAATGGATGCTTGGTGATGATCTCAAGTTATTAACCTCTCCAAGCATGTTGAGCTTCTCACGCACACCCTTCAACAATTCCTGGGCATCTCCATCCCATCTGAAGAACTCCAGCTCTCTTCCTTGCAGTATCTTGTCAGAAACCTGAAATTATAAATCAAAACAACATGATTAATGATTGATTTGATTTTGGAAAACCACTAAAGATGGGCCCAGGTTTTAATCGGACCGTTTTTCTTTAGCTCATCCATAGAACTGATTCTGTTTCGACAACACCAGCTAGAAGATGGCACAAGGTTTAAGTGGAACTTTTTTCACTTCATCACACGAAAAAGAGCTAGATTGACTTAGAAAGAAAGTCCATGATACAATCATAATTGGCAGCCATTATATCCTCCTTGGTTCAAGAATTTTAAAATTTGCACATAAGATGACCTTGTTACGATGGCACAGATTAACCATACCTCAAAGCAATTCAATATGGTATTTCAAAGGTTAAAAGGCCGGAATGTAGAAATTGTTTCTACATCCTGAGCAGGAATTGTTGTATAAACAAACACACAAATACACAGACCTTTCTAGATATCACCTGACCGCCTGCAATATGTGAGAAATATATGTTGTAGAAATGGGAAAGGAACTGTGGGGCATTATCCTCTGCAAGCTCCTCCAAATACTTGACATAAGAAGTTCCTGGAGCACTAGGCTCAGGAATCTCTATATTCCGTTGACTAAACCACTCGAGGTCCTTTGCAAGACCCTCCGATCTTTCCAACCCAGTTTTTCTAAAATAGGTATCTGCAATCGGAAAAACAAATCTTAGTAAAGATTCTTTCACAATTTCAACAAGATTTTTGTTAGATTCTCTAAGAAATCCAACCACAAGAAGAATAACTCACAAGAAACATCATCAGATTTATCAACAATCCGCTCAAGAGTGTCGAAAACAAGCTTGCTGTCAACTAGATACTTAACAAACCCTTCCATACTGGGAATCCAAATATCACCATCACCATTACCGTCTTCTTCTTTCTCAGATACGCTATCGTTTTCTGAATCTTGACAGCTGTCATCATCATCATCACTCTTAACAGTCTTGTGGGTGTGTTTGCCTTTGATATTACGGAGCTTCATGGCAACAAATCTCATCTCTTCAGTAATCCCTTTGTTCTCTCCTGGATATGGCTTCCTATACCTTTTTCTCTTCTTCATCACTGGCGGGCCCACACTTGGTGCTGCTGTTGTTGGTAGAGAAGAATTTGAATTGGAGCAACACGTTATTATCTTGTGGTTCTTGTTTTTTATTGGGTTTGGGAACTTTAACTGAGATGGAAATAGTAATGAAATAAAAGAAGAAGAGTGGACAAGAGGCTCCATTGATGGTGGTTTACACGACGTTGTCAAGGACAACAAGGCCATGGGTAAACCTTAAACCTCGCCTCCCCTCCCCTCTGTGCTAGTGCTAAAACGATGATGAGGTTTATCGTTTACTTAGTGGGCTCAAAGCCCGTAAAAAAAATATTCAGACCATATTATCTAATGGGCTTCGACTTTTTTCTTTTGCCTGAAACATTACAGGCTAATAACCATCTCCAATAATAAAATTACAGCTGGTATATTTCAATTTCACTTCCTGCCACGGTTATGTTTTTGAGAATTTAAAATGTTTTTTTTATTCATAAATATATTAAAATAATATTTTTTTTATTTTTAAAAAATATTAATAATATTAACACATCAAAACAATTTAAAATATTAAAAAATTAATTTAAAAAATTATTCATAACCATGCTTCTCTCTTTGCTTATACACATTTTAGATGGATATACACATTTTAGATAGATAGTAGTCATGTTATCCTAGGTGATGCCGCGAGTTAATTTATTTTATATAAAAAATATTAAAAAAATTAAAATTTAAAAGTATTAGATCTTTCTGTAAAATTATATTTAAGAGTTTTAGATTTGGTTACAACGCCTAATCTAAAAATATTATTTATAATATTAATAATAATATTAATTTTACATAACCCAAATTTAAGTGATTTTAATTGTAATATCAGACATAATAGCATTGAATGTAGATTTGACTGCAAGGTTATATTATAAGAGCGTGATAATTAAATAGATTAATAAAAAAAACAACATAAAGAAAAAACTAATGAGAAAAAAAATCAGAATTAATTGAGTTAACTCATTAAATCAAGTTAACCTGTCAAACCTGAAATTCGTGTTATAAAAGTATGATAACTAAATAGAAAAAAATTAATATTAATGAACTGAATTTTTTTAAAAAAAGATTAATTAAAAAAGAAAAGGAAAAAAAAAATACCTACATAAAAAAAACTAATAAAAAAAAAGAAAAAAAATCTAAATCAACTGGATTAAACTATCAAACCTGGGATCTGTGACATGAAAGCTTGATGACAAGACAAAAAAAATTTAACATTAAAAAATTATAGAAAAAAAATAAACTAAAGATATAAATTTTTTTATTGTAGATTTGCACTATGTTATTCACAGTAAAAAACTTTAAAAAAAAAAAAAAAACAGGGACATACACCACAAGTTAATTTTTTTTCTTGCATAAAAAAATATTAAAATCTAAATGTGTTAGGTTTTTCTATAAAGATATACCTAAAAGTCTTGGATCTACCTATAACAATTAATCTAAAAATATTATTTATAATATTAATAACAACATTAAACTTACATTACTTATGTTTAAGTCATTAAACTTAATAATAATAATAATAATAATAATAATATATTAAAGATGGAAAAGTGTTGTTAATTATTCATTACACTCGTAAAAACAGGATTCATGCTTGCATAAAAAGAGAATACACATGTAATAATTTTTCCATTAATACGTCCCTTGGAAGATCAAAATATGCAAGAAGTCAGACACAGGAAGGGGAATGAAAGCTGTTCTCAATTTCTCAGTACGTTTCTTTTCTTCCTCTCAAAAGCATTTACATACACCATGATTCAATGTATGGTTTATTTACAGATGCAAGAATAGTATAGTTACAGATAAATGGGGAAGACATGCATGATGTACAAAATTGATGTACAATTCGTTAAAAAATAGGGAGTTAAAAATTACAAGTAAACAACTTCCATGTGGTGATGGTTTGAGGGCAAATTTAACATCTGTAAGCTTCATCCTGTGAGGCCCGCAAGCTTCATCTTATCCAGTGTACAGGCTATTACAGTTAGAATTCGAATCCCAGCCCAACGAGGTTGGAAATGGTCTCTGTTCAAGCTCAAAAATTGTTTCCCGCAAAGCTTAACAGTTCGAGATTTAGTGTAGCTGTTAACAACAATTTCACGGTGAAACGTCTCTTTCTGAATAATGGGCTTTCATCTTCTGTAAAAAATTTAATGTCTCGGTATACGAAGGATCAGTGCGGCACACTGGCTTGCATGAATTTATATGATCGGTCGAGTCCAGAACCTGTTTCGGTATATTGGGAAAGGAGTCAAATGCAAAATTCCACAGAAATCCAACACGCATAACATGTTCACATCATGCATTGGTCTCTGAAAAAGCCTGGGTCAAAAAACTTTGAGAAACAGAAAATAGAAAGACTCTGAGGGGTCTGGAAGCATTTAAACCTCCAAGCATGTCGTCAGAAAAAATAAATAAAAAATTGCAATGATTTGGTGAACCCAGCCCCAGCCTTCCAGAAGTCATAAAATCCAATGAAGTCACCCGCCATCTTAAAAGCTACAAAGGTGAAACAGCAAAAAAGAAAAGTTTAAACAGTAGCACTTACAACAAGTTCACCAAATCCAGGGTAAGCTGATTCGATTGGCACAATTTCCATCCTCCAGGCCCATCCCCCATATCCTTCAACAATTGGAGTTACCTTGGTCTGCAAACCAGTGCCAGCAATCCATCACACTCTACACAAGGAGAGCACAAGTATCAAACAAGAAAGAGAAGTACATATTTATTACCTCACAGAAACTGACGACTTCAACCAGTCCTTTCTTATGAAGCTGGCGGATAAAATCATTAAGTTCTACAAGTCTTGGAGAACCACTTCTTAGCTCCCCTATCTATGAACAAGCAAATCAGAATTTATCAGTCAAGTGATGAACAATAACAAATTTAGTATGTGAACCAACAATATGTACTGAGTTGTGTACAGACAGTTGGAGCAGGACGAAGCACAAGCCCCATTCTCCAAGGCATGTCTGCCAGTTTGCTGCCAAAATGGGGACAGCTGTAAAACACCTGAAATCAGGAAAAAAAACACCACATTAAACTCCTTGAGGTTCCAACCTGATCAAGTTAATGAAAGAAAACAAATTGCTAGCAATTTTGATAATTACAACTTAAAGTAACATCTATCAAAAACTTACGAGTCCAGCAGTGTTGTTCACAAGATTATGAATATTTTCTGACTTGGCTCTATGCAGCATCTGTTTGACGAGCAGGCCTCCCATGCTGCAAGCAGTGAACAGTTACTTAACAAGAGGATGCTCTGAGTAAGCAGTATAAATCTGAAAGACCAGCCCAGCCAAAGGGATGTGGAATTCTGAAGTGAGCTAACAAACTTGGAGGCCATGTTTCTTTGAAAGTCCCATGTCATTTTCAATTGCAAAAGTGAGCTATCTGAGTTCATTTATTACAACCTGTACCAATGCATCACAGCATGCTGTGCATGCAGACATAGAACAAGGATTACAGTAAGACATGAAACCACAATGGGTCCAAATTCCAGGTCCATGATGTTTATTAAGTGTCAGAAGAATACAATGGTTGGAGACCCAAGTTTATACTGACACTTCGCATTATATCAATGGTTTTCAAGAAAATATCTATTTCAAATAACACAAGTCCTCTCAACGATATTCACAGCAGTTCCAGCAGGCCATTATTGCTGCAAAATATACGTTTACGTGTGCACTCAAAAAGCCAGCTGGCAAACACCCGCAATCAACAAAATAAAGTCATATCATAACAGCTGCAAATTATAGCAATAGCAAGATCGGCATCACTGGTTCCAATAACGTAGAACACAAGTAATACATTAGATGAATGACAAAGCTTACCTGTGAGTCACAAATACAACAGGACGATTTCCAATGCCAGCATCCACAAGCTGCTCTAACAGCTTGGAGCTGACTTCCTGCAAGTTATAAGCAGAACATGAATAACGATGTAGCATGCTAAAAGCAGAAAGGAAATGATGTTTACAGCAAACAATTTGTCACTAACATAGAAGAGATTAATGATACCATATGATCACTCAAGTAATGAATAAAAATATCAGACCAACTTCTAGAAAAAAACAAAATCTATCTCATTTGGGAAATTCAATGTATATGAGCAATGCAAGCATTAACCTTGATATGCATAGTCTTATGTATCGCCCACTAAACTTGGCAAATCTACTACTTTAAGTAAACAAGATGATTGAATTGCAAATAATTAAAAAGTTCCCAAAATTAAAAGTTTGACCTGCATCATTTTAAAAACATCAATAGACTAGCCACAATCATTTGCCAGGTTAGTGTAATTCATATTTTTTAATCGTTGATAATTAAACTCCCCAAAATGAAAAAACAGCAAGCCCCAACATGAAGTCAAGCACCAATCCTACCACAACATCAACCAAAAAAGTACAGACCTGAAGAGGCAGACTAGCTCCGGACCATTGAGTGAGATTTGTCTGCATTGTCATTCAAACAGTAGACAGACAGACATTGATGAGGCTTGTGATAGAGACAAAAGCAGTAGAAAGGCTTAGAGGAATGAATATCATTCTTTGTAAATGAAGCACTTCTAATGCAAGTATTGAAGTTACAAACCTTGTATTTAAGGGTAAAAAGACGAGCTTGAGGAAAGTCCACTGAAAGCCATTCACCAGGCCAAAATGTCCCTAACTTCCCCGCTTCCTCATCAATCTTCTCAACCAAGCCAGACTTCGTTGAAAGTTTGTCCTCAGATATTCGCCAAGTTTTATAAGGCCCACCACGCAAACCATGGACAAAGACAACATCTATCTCTGGAACCTTTGAATCAGAGTCCTTCAGCGAATCATTGCAATCATACAACCTTTTATATGCATCTGAAGCACTAGTTCCAGTTGAACCATCGCTGGCAGTAGAACCCTCAATTGAAGACTTATTTTTTTGAATCGTCATGCTATCTATTTTTTCACAATACTTCCAGTGTGGCAAATCTGGATTAATCAAAAATATCATATCGCCATAACGAGCACAATCACCTCTTCCATTTCCAGCTTTAGTCTCACTAGCATTGCTATTAGTTGATTCGTTACCAGTATATTGGTTGCAAAACACATTTAAGAGTGTTGCCCTAGCATAACTTCTTATCTTAAGGTTACTACAACCTGCAATCCTCCCATTAGCACAATCCTCAAGCCATTCATACCAAGCCTTGTCTGCTAGGATAACTTTTTGGACTTTTGGAAGTAGTGAAATAATATTCAAGAGTCTAGCCGCATGCTTTCGAATGTGAGCTGTAGGTGGAACTCGAACGCTAGAAGGATCATTACCATTTGCATTAGACGACTCCCCAGCAGCATTCACACTCTGTTCTTGTGACTCAGGGGCCCTAGAAGCATCATAAGCTTCCATTGCAGCAAGTTTCTCATAATCATCACTCAACAGAAACCGCCTAACCAAACACAAAACACCGAATTCAGATATTTTTTCTTGACATAAAGAATCCTTGGCACAAAGTTCAGTCAGTGATTTGATCCCCTTAAGAGTTGTCAAAGCAGAATCTGCTGCCTTAGATTTAGGTGCATCTTTCTTTATGTTCTTAAGTGGTCCTATAAAAGGTTCCATGGAAAGAAGATCTGCCAGAGGAGAAGTATCAAATGAATCAATGTCTGTTAGCTGATTCCTTGCTAGATTCACAACTGCACCTGCCAACTGGTTAGCAGTCTGTGTAGCAACAAGAATGTTGGACTGATCAATTTGAGTCTGCAAAAGTTCATTAGCTTTATAAATACCAATGCACAAACATAGTAAAATAAAAATAAAAACATGCTACAAGACACATTAAAACAAAGAAATTCAACTTCTATTAGATTCGATGAAAGGAGGGGGGAAAGAGCATCTCCATACCTTCACTTTGTCCCCTTTAGGTTGAGTTCCTCCTTCAAATGACGCCTTGCTTGAAACTAAAACTTCATTTAGCAAAATAGCTAACCAGCCTTGAGAAATTGGAAGGGTAGATGGTCCATGTTCTTCAAAAATGCAAGAGAGAATTTTTATAGCAGAAGATCGGGTGGCACTGGAGGAAATTTTTGCAAAAACCCAAAGTAGCAGAATGCCAGACCACTTCTGACTATCTTCAAGAGACAAGTGAACATCACTAGTTGAAAGTAACTCCAATGCCTTTGCTAATGCTTCTTGTACCTGCTTGTGTTTTGTTGTCTTCTTAGCTGTGTCTCTCATAAGCTGAAGACCTTTCTCCATCACTATCTTCCTTGCATCTGGACTTCTCTCAACAGAAAGCAAAAAAGCAGACAAAGCCATCTGAGCCAAAGGGATGTCATCATTTTTGCTTGCCTGTGAAATAGTAGCCAGCAGACTGGAACTCCAATCAGAAACAGAATCATTCAAGGGAAGATTACGATCCTTCAACAGCAACTGGGCCACCAAGCTCCCATGCCATTTAACAGATCTCTCAGGTGCCATTAAAGCAGTCATAACAGCTTGTCCATCTCGATCCAGTTCTTGAATATGATATCTATTTATCTCAGATGCCATTGCCCAATTGGCCAATGCCCACGCTGCAAAGGGCACAGCAACATGCTGACACTGCAGATCATCCCAGAGTCCAGGAACAACAGCAGAAGACAGATTTTCTTTTGCTAGCATAAGGTCATGCTTATGCAGCAAGGCAACCTTTTTAGGAGTATGGCTAAATGATTCAACATGACCAGCATCAGAATTCTCCAACTCCACAAGCCCACCAGTCCTTGAAAGACCTAAAACCGTTGTACCTTCAAGGATTTTAATTCCAATACCTTTCATTCCTCTCCCACCACCATCATCATCTTCATTTTCACCCCCATTGTCCATCTGCAAACCACCTTCCTCAACAACTTCAATGGCTGTAGCAATGTCCCTCATTTCTGCATTTCCTGGCAAGGATGGCTTAAAAGAAACCTTTTCTAAACTCTCACAGTTGGATGTGACAATATCCATGATTGCAGCCACAAGCATGCTCCTACCTTTCAAGGAATCAGAGATATCGAATGAACTACGTCTCGATTGCTGCCCCCACAAAAATGGAATATATCAATTAGTCAACAAAACAACACTTGGAATGAGTAGACATGCCAATAACAAAAACATAAATAAACTTCCACACAAACACAACCAGATGAAACAATGAGGTAAGATTGACACAAAAATCAATCTTTAAAGCCTTATTTACTATTCTTTAGGTATCATTCATAGATTCAAATTCGAAAGCACAACTAATCAATCACAGATGAAAATAAATTACAAACTTATTCAACAACATATTTGAACACTAATCACTATTTAATCAGTTAACGATACCACAATTCAAAGAAAAACGCTCACGTTCTTCTTCGGCTGGCACGAAAATATAAACCGCAACAAATAAGGCACAGCATGAGGCCTCCCTAGAACATAAGCGGACACATTAGGATCCGCAATCAAATAAGCTAAGGCCCTAGCCGCCTCAGCCTGGGAACCAGACCCGTCCCCACCTACCGCAACCGTCTCCAACAACCAATCCACCACCGCACCACCACCAGCCTCAACCAGAGCCGCCCGGCGTGCCGCATTTGCTGCCGCAATATCCGCCAACAAAGCCGCCACACGAAGCTCAAATCCAACCCTCACCTCATGATTCGCAGAAGAGAGCACAGAGCTTAGCGATTGCCATAAAACCGACGCGGCAACTCCTGTTTTCCTCGCGTGATAAAAGATTCTTCTAAGAGATTCATTTAACTTCGAAATCTTCTGCTCGATTGCAGCGTGCAGAGGATTGTAATCATTACTACCTTCAGGATTAGGGTTTGTGGACTTGAGATTGTTATAAGCGAGGGATGCCAGTACGACGGAGACGAGAGTGGCGGAGAGAGCGAGTACGGAGTTACGAGAAAGAGAGGAGGCGGTGCTGGTTGCGGTGGAATTGATAAGGTGATTCTGGTGGAGTATTGGTGGTTTATGAAGGATATATTGGGAACTCTTGAGATTGTTTGGTGGCTCGATAGGGTTTTTACAAGAGGAGAAAGAGCGAGGGAGAGGAAGACGTAGGTAGCTTCGATTTCTGCAACAGTGACGGAGCATAATTTATTCCGAAACAAAATTTGAATTTTTTTTTTGAAACCGAGTCTTTTGTTGGTCTATTTTTCGGTGAAATGTTGAGACCAGAGAATGAGCTTTTTTCTCGGAGGTGGAGAGGAAGGCGGGAGGCGGTAATGAGAATTCAGAAGTCTTTCTGTGATTACGGGAATTTTTCAGAGGAGATGCGCACCTTCTTCAACTCAATACCAAAATAAATAAATAGTAACAAGGAACGTTAAACCCGGCCAACCCGATACGTTAATATAAGAACTTCATTACTCGAGCTTATTTTTTAGTTAAATTATAATAAATGTTTACATAATAAAATTTGATTAATCTGGTTAAGTTATTAATAACATGACTAAACTCCATTCAAATCAACACTAAAAAAAACATTATTATTCTAATAAAATAATATTAACTCGATAATTTAGTTGTTGACTACTCCGAGAAATTTAAGATATAAAATCTCATCTGTTTTAATTATTTAGTTGAACCGAATAAGATATATATATATATATATATATATTTAATAAAGAATGGTTGCCTTTGATCATTGTATAATTCAGATTATTTTCCGAACCAAGGTCAGGTAGGTTTCGGTCCAAATATTTTTGGAGTTCTGACTGTTTTTTTTTTTTTTGATTTATGTGGGGTGTTCGGGCCAACTTACGCGCACCACGATGAATCCCCACGGCCCACTGAATACCCTGCAAACCCAGTAGGCATTTAAGGCACCGTGGGGATGACAGACATGCATACCAGAGCTCGAATTCAGGTGCAGTGAAAGAAAACAAACTCCTTCTACCACTGGATCAGGTCCTCAAATGCAGTTCTGACTGTTTTTTACCTTAATTTTACGGTCCATCTTTATACTGGGCTGGGCTATGTAGTTCACTCGGTTATTGTGCAAGAACTCACCGAAGGGACACACACAGAATTTTAGACGAGAGATAAAGAAATAAATCTATTGATAATCAACTCCTTTCATTAAGGAAATCCACATGCGTGTATTCAAGGAGTAAGACATTGTGCAAAATAAAAATAAAAAAATATTTTTTAAATTAAATTGTTTTATAATTTTAGATTGTTCCTAATATTAAAAATAAAAAATATTATTTTAATATATTCTAGATAAAAATAACTTTAAAAAATAATAATTATCATAATATTAAATAAGTTGTAAACAACTATAGCTATATCAATTCAAATTGTTTTAACAAGCCGATCAGATGTGGATATTATATGGACCTTTGGAAACTGTGATTATAACTTAATTAAGGCTTAAAAGTAATTGGCAATGAGGAAATAAATTATTAGCACTGTCAAAATTGGAAATAAAATCATAGAAGAAGCTTGAGAGTCAGCAACGGTCATGGTCTCCTAGCTCATTAAAAAAAGAGAAGGTTTTTCACATCTTCCTCCCTGTTTTAATGTCCAGCGGCTCCCTCGCCGGCGAGGTCATGCTCTCGCGCCCTTTCTTTGCTAAGGCCCATTTACTTTCACGTCCACCAAAAGAAAGAAAACACCAAGAAAGCAAACGAAGTAGATTTTGTTTTTCGTAGAAGAGTATTTGATGCATTGCTTTATACTTTATCCATGTTAATTAAACCGATCAGAGATTAAACGGGTTAATTTGATTTAATTTTGTTTTATTTTTTTTAAATTCATAATGATGTGGTTTTGCAAATTTTTTAAAGTTAATTTTTTAAATTAATCTGGTCAACAAAGTTTATTCTATGATAATATTTTAACTTCAATCAGGTTTTATAGTTATGATTTTACCTGAAATTATTGAGTCCTGCTCACCATCAATCCATATTCAAAAAATAGTGAATTTCATAATAAGTAAATGATAAATTCACATAGTTTATGTGTATACATGGATTCATGGTGAGCCGGATTCAACTTATATTAATAGCAATTCTCCCTGACTTTGAACTTGCAATAAACGTTAGAACGCCTTTCATTATCAGTAAAACGGTAAAGTAGCACATGATGATTTCTTGTGAGACTGAGGAAATTGAGGGGTAAATTTTTATTTTTATATTAAAAAATAATATAAATTATATTTTAAAATTTTATTTGATAAATTAAATTATTATATTGAAATAATTTTTCAATATAATATTAGAATTTTAATGATTAAACAATCACGAATTTAAATATTATTATTTTTATATATTCAATAACAATAAAGTATAATATAATACAAACTTATTTAAATTTTTAGTCTAAAATTTTTATTTAATGATATATGTTAAAAAAACAATACAAATTATATATTAAAACTTTATTTTATAATTTAAATCATTAAATTATGATAGTTATTTAATGTTAATTATCACTATTCTCTTCCTCATTATCTTCGACCCTCCCTTCTCCAATCGTCTCCAATTTCGAAAAATTGGAAGGCCTTGATGGGAAATCAAGGACCTCGAATCCTATCCAGCTAGCTAGCTAGCTTCGTTGCGTGTCTTCCTCTTGCCATTTTGAATTAGCAATTAAAATGCTGCACGCGAAGGACACCATATAGCATTTTGCCTACGTGATTGAATTTTGAAATCGTTTATGTTTTTGGTAGGTTGAGGAGTTGTTGTTCAGACGAGAGAGAGAGGCAAAAGGGGTGCTATCTTTTAGGCTTCAAAGAATATGAAGGAGATGTCTGGGTAACGAGGGTTTATAATTTCATATACGTAGCAGGTTATAGCTAAAAATAGAGAAACAACCAAGAGGGTATAATTTAACTAGTTATACTCTTAAGATTTGAGTTCTGATAAACGCTGAAGGTATAATTTACCTAGATAGATTTTAAATTTATTTTTTAGAAGTTATTGATTTGAATCTTATAAATTTTAAAATTATTAAAAAATTATATAATAATTAATTTCAAAACATATAAAATTAATCGAATTAATCAGCAAAACTGCATCAACAGGGATGCAGACAGCACACAGCAAGGAAATGGTTGAAAGAAAAGTATTTGTCTTCAACAGTCCTTGGGTTTTTAGGTTGGTAATATACCGATAAGGAGATTTTCTAAACATACGTACAGGATGTCGATAAGGAGACACAGAGTAGTTGTATCATGATGATTAAGATTCTCTGTAGCATGTAATTACCATCCTTGTATGGAAAATTATGTGGACTCAAAATTAAAGACTTGCCTTTTTCAGCAGTAAAATTGCTCCAAAGGCCACCACATAAAGATCAAATCCAATCCTGACCTCATGCACTTCTAATTTAACCTGTTTTTTTTTTGTCATTTTTGTGGCGTAGAATGCTTTTTAAGAGTATATTTTTTTCTTTAAAAATATATTAAATTATTTTATTTTTAATTTTTATACTAGCACAATAAAATTATAAAAAACAGTTAATTTGATATTTTTTAAGTGAAATACACTCACTAATTTTTTTTAATCATTCAGGTCTATCTATTAATACTATCATATAAATTTTCTTCGTTATTTGTGTTGGGTATGCAGAACTCGCTTTTGTTTTCAGAAAGTTTTGATCATATTGATTCGATTTCAAAATTAAAATTTAAAAATTATTTAATATGATAAATTATGCTATATCGAATTTTGAGGGGGAGCCAAATCCATGGAATTGTACCAGCATTTTTTTTTAATTGCAACCCGCATGACCAGATTTTTGTTTGTTGGTTTTCATGCCATGGCACCGATTTTCTTGCAGAAGGCCGATCTCCGTTGTGTAAGGAATGATAAAGAGATCCAGCGTAAGATATTCATGGCGAGACTGGAAGTAATTTTTAAAGCAACACAGCTGATTTTTTAATAAAAATTTAATTGTGATATTGTTTTTTTTATTAAATTAAAAGGTTAATGATTAACGATAAGTTATTTATAATTCTATTCACATGATTATATTAATTTTAATTTTTTTATAAAATTTTGATCAAAATATATCATTATTTCATTTATTTATTAAATGATGATATTTTGCTTTTTTTAATTCTAAAATGATATGTTTTATGATATATTCTAAAATGAATACACGTGTGCACATTCTAGCCAATCCGAATATGATAATCATGCTATTTTGTTGTAATTCACACCTTAGCTAAGTTTAAACGGTACAGATACAAAGGATGATTAAAATCTTATTTTCATGAAGAAAAAACACGTGTGTGCATTCAGTTTTAGCATTTACAATGATGTTTTTTTTTTTGGGGGGGGGGATTTAAATCATTCTAGCAAACACACCATATGTTGATATATATTCGTGAATTTTATGTAATTTTAAAAAATTATTTCAATCTAAAAATTTAAACTATAAATTAAATAAGGTTTAAAAAATAATTTGTATATTCATGAATTTTATGTAATTTCAAAGAATTATTTCAATTTAAAAACTTAAATTATAAATTAAATAAGGTTTAAAAAATAATTTATATTATTTTTAATAAAAATAATATAAAATGCAATAATTATATTCCTTAGAAATATACGCCAGATCCATGTAACATGACAGTAATATGACCGTTAGATCCACTTCCAATTTACAGATCAGGCCAAACATTTCTCGATATTTGAGTGATAGCATTAATTCTTGACATAAAATTAATTTCTGAAACGTCCTTCTTCGAAAACTTGGACTTGGGTGGGATCTTTGAGATGACCAATCTTTCTTTGAAAATTACATGATTAATCGTTAGCCATAACCTCATGATATAAAAAAATGCATGTGAGAAGATTTATGAAATTAATTAAAATGCATATAAGCTGGTGTAAATATCCATATTAAACTTAAAAAAAAGGGAGCTGCACGTGCTCTCAAGCTTGAAGTCGATATCTTACTTGTATCTTAAATAAATACTCTTAAATTAAAGATTTGAAATGACTAGAACCTAAAACAATTTGAAATTGGCGAGTTACGTTGGATAAAGCTACGGGCAATTTGTGAATCATATGGTAAGTGTTAAAACATGTGTTTTGGATGGAGATTTCACGCGAAACTGGTAAGAACTGTGTATTTTAAGGTTTAAAATACACGTGTTTAGATAGAAAGAAAAGGAGGATAAGTTAATAGATGACCGGCAATGATTATTTTTCTATAAAAATTTTAATTCCTATCTTGTTTGCTAATTGATAGAGGAGTTTTTTTTTCATTTTTTATTTAGTTTAAAATTTTATTTTTTCATTTAATTTAAAATTTTATTTTTCTTATTTATTTTTATTTAGTTTAGAATTTTTTTTTTATTTTAAATCCAGAACTGAAATAATTAGAAATGTTTAGCTTGTATTTCTATAAATTATTTAAAGAAAAAATCCAGTAATTATATTCTGAATTAAAATTTTTATGTGGTGATCTTCTTCAATAAAGTTCTGTGTTAATTATTTTTAATGTTTTTCCTGTGTTTTTTTTATTGTGTAAAAGAAATGATAAAGAGATCTAGTAAAAGACATAGATATTTTATTTCGGAAGGATGGAAGGAGAAATTTATAATTAATGGCTTGAGACTGTAAGTCATTTTAAAAGTAACAGGGGTGATTTTTTTAAAAAAAAATTTAATTGTGATCCAGATTAGATTTGTTTTTGAATTAGATTCAAAGTTAGCTTTTTAAAATTTAATTGTGATCAAATTAGATTTGTTTTTGAATTAGATTCAAATTTTGGTGACTCGATGAGTTATTTATAATTTTATTAGCATGGTTAGGTTAATTTTAAATATTTTTTTATACATTTTTCATTGAAATAGCATTGTTATTTTATTTTTTTAAATAATGATAATTTATTTTTAAAAATAATTCTAAAATGATATGTTTCATGATATATCCCGTTTGACTCCCCAACCTAAGAATTAGAGGCCAATCCGGATATGATGATTCAAACCTTAGCTAATTTTACACCGTCCAAATACAAAGGATGATTGTTTTCATTAAGAAAAAACACGTGTGTGCATTCAGTTTTAGCATTTACAATGCCGATTTTTTTTTTTTTGGATTTAAATCATTCTAACAAGTACACTATCTGTGGATATGTATTCGTGAATTTTCTGTAATTTCAAAGTTGTGATTACTCCAATGAATGACTGGCCTATCCACTCTACGAATTTTAAAATAATTCAGGCTAGCTCTTAGCCCAGCTAGCTACCCTCTCAACTCTTTAGATTTATGCTTCCGTCAAATTTCTCACACCAACCATGCTGAATTATTTTAAAAAAGTGATGAAGTGTTATGTAAATAGTTTATTTTTTCAAATATTAAAATAAATTTTCTTGAGGAAGGCCTTAAGGTACATGTAAAAAGTTTTTTTAATGGTATTTTAGCGGTCTCTAATGGTAATAATAAAGTTAGCAACTTAATAGAAAAAATGTTAAATAAAGATCTTAATTGTTTTGATATTAATTGAAATAAATTGAAATATACACTGAATCTATGATTCGCTTCCAATTTTCAAATCAGGCCAATCATTTCTTGATATTTGAGTGATATACATTAATTCTTGACATGAAATTAATTTCTGAAACATCCTTCTTTGAAAAGGGTGGTAACTTTGATATGGTCAAATCTTTATTTGAAAATTACATGGCTGATCGTTGTCGTTCGCCACAACCACACGATATAAGGAGCTGCATGTGCTGTCGAGCTTGAAGTGGATATCTTACTTATATCTTAAATAAATAATCTTAAATAATCATATCCTTAGTGTTAAAACATGTGTTTTGGATGGAGATATTACACGAAACTGGTAAGTGCTATTTTAATGTCTAAAATTAAGACACGTGTTTAGATAGAAAGAAGAGGAGGGCAAGTTAATAGATGATGGGAAATAATTATTTTTCCATGAAAGATTTATTTTTCTTAGCTATTTTTTATTTATTTTTAATCCAGAACTGATATAAATAAAAATAAATTATTTAAAGAAAAAAATCGAGTAATTATATTTTAAATTAATTTTTTTATGCTGAAAAAATTCTGTGTTAATTATTTTTAATATTTTTCTTTTGTTATTTGCAACCGTCACTAATGGAAAGAGAAAGAGCTTGATAAACAACTGCTGCTAAGAAATTACTGACATAAACTTCTTTGTTTTATCTGAGCAAGATTTTATTTAAAACCAAAAAGAAAATTAAAAATTAATTACTGGAAACATGTATGCATGCTATAATGTGTGGTTTGTTAACTGAACCCAGATCATAAGTGGACGTTTGCTAAAATAGATTAATTTCATATCTTAATTATAATTAATTGATTTCCTGAGACGACTAGACAAATAAAAAGCGAAGGTCAATGTCCGTTGGCCTTATGTTCTCCACGTGTTATCTTAGAGGGTGTTTGAAATTGTATTAATAGTTATTTTTTAAAATATTTTTTATTTAAAGATGTGTTAAAAAAATATCTTTTATTTTTTAATATTATCATATCAAAATAATTTAAAAATATAAAAAAATATTTTTAAACAATTTTCTTTTTTCTTGGTCTAGAACAAAATTTCAATGAACATCTAAGCAATAATTTTTCACCAGTGCTCATACATTATTTTTTATACAGCAATAAGAATATACTTAAATCAGTTTGAATGTTAATAAAAATTAATTTTTTTTTCTAATCAGATGATCATAAGAATAGAAGAATGAATCCTTACATTGATCTAATATATTTAAAACTCTTTAATAATTTTTCTTAATGTTGATGTCGGTATTTAAATCTAAAACGTCGAGGAATAAAACAAACTTCTCTAATCATTTGAAGTTTCCGTTCATGATGTTATAACGCACTCATTTGAGCTAGAGGTAATGCATGAAGCTGCCGCATGTTCAATGCACACCACAAATTTTTTGTTGATCACAATGATTAAACCCAATCACTTGCAACAGTGAGTTCCAACTATGTCCATCAAGACAAAACTATCCCGCTCGAAATATTGTGCTCATCTCTAGCTTAGTTTAGCGGCTTTATCCAGGGGGTTTTAATTAAATTTATTTATTTTGTTTTTTTATTAAAGTTTTATTAATTTTTATTTTTAATTTTATTTTTATTCTTTTAATTTATCATTCCATCCCTACTCTTTTTATAAAAAAAATATTTCTTTTCAATTTATTCTTTTAATTACAATTTTTTTTTTATTTTTAATCTTTTTCCTTGGTTTTTTTGCTAAAGTTTTAATAACTTTCAATTTCATTCTTTATTAATTAATGTTTATATTATTTTATTTTTTATAATTTGATTTTTTTTTATTTTTTTTCCTTTTGTTAGGATATCTTTCAATTTAATTTAACCTTCCAATTAAAAGTTTTTGTTTGCTCTCCAACTTCTTTTTTTTTTTCACCCTCATTTTTTTAATTAAAACTTTTTCTTAGATTCCTTTGCATAATTAATTTTTCTTATCAGTCTTATTTTTTAATATTTGATTTGCTAAATAATCAACTTCATATTTTTTTTATTTATAGCACTTCCGATCTAATTATCTACATCATAAGTTTAAAAAATTAATGTAGTTTGACCTTTTTTCACTCATTTTCTTTAATTATCTTATAGTTTTGTATTGGTTTTTTAAAACATTTATTTTGTAATTAATTTTTATTTTTTTATGAGTTTATTTTAGACTCATGATGTATGTCATATAATAATAGAGATCAAATCTAAAAAATAAAAAAATAAAAAATAAGGAAATTAAAATAATAATAATAAACATTTCAAAAATTATTTCAAAAAAATAAAGATCAAATTTGATAGATAAAAAATTTCAACAAGAAAATAATAAGAAAAAAAAATATCAATTATAAAAATAAGGACTAAAGTTCATATAAAAATTAATTTTTAAGAGATAAATTAAAAAATAAATATTCAAATATATACATAGCAATCAAAAGTTTGAGGATCAAATTTGATATTATCAGCAAATAATATGACATTTCTAAAATTTTCATAATTTTCAAAAAGTATTTTTCGCTCAAATTTTTTAGCAAAATACTTTTCTAGAAATTAAGCTAAATTTTTCTTTGACTAAAAAGTATTTTCTGTTGACCAATTTTATCAATAATAAACAAACACATGAAAATTTAAAAAGTAGTTTTTTGAAAACAACTTTCTAGAAAACAAATAAAACCTAAGATTTTATTAAGTTTCAAGATGGGATTTATTCTAAGAAAAGCTCAAGTGATTGGAGTCCCTTTCACCCCGGGTAGCCTTTGTTGGTTTAAAAGCTTATGGTTAAATATATATACAAAGAGCTTTTTAGGGTTGGAACTTGTATATATCCACATTATTTTACTCTTGATTTTTATCAAATAAATATAAATGGTGACATTTGAACTTGTGATAACTTGTTTATTAAAGTTCTAATATCATATTAAAAAATCAACTTAACTCAATAACTTAAATTATAAAGTGAAATTCTAAGATATAATTGTATTATTTTTCTAACAAACTCTACTAATAACTACGCGCATCTTTTTTTATCGAGTTATAAATAGTCCACATGGTATCAAAAGCTTGTGACAATGGAGTTAGGCTTTCTATTTTTTTTTTTAATTTTCTTCTTGCCATACCGAGGAAGTTCCTCGTTAGCAGATATGATATTATACATATATTGATAAAAATATTATTTTAATCTTTGTATATTTACAATGAAAGGAAAGTCTGTTGGAAATTCTGACCTATTATGTTCTAATAATTGCCTATAAAAAACTTAACATATTAGCATAATTTTTAACATGATTCAATAAATAACATATATTTACGAGAGAAGCTATTTGATTATATAGGGAAAGAACAAGATTTACAACAATAGAAAAATATGAATCATTTACTCATTGAACTACTAACATCATTCTTTTTTTATTTTACAATACTATAATAGTAGCAACTGTTTGTTGTTCTTCATATCTCACTCTTTATTATATTTTTCATATCTTTTTTCTGCACTTTATTCCTCTTATTTTGCTTTTGATTTATACCTCTATTTATAATTATTATGAATGATGAAACAACTTAAACATAAATTATGACATTAATGATAACAATAGATGAATTATACCATTTTCTTAATGATTAGTACAACTTATTTAATAATATTCACCTACTATTATAGTTTTTTAACAATAACTTTTTTTTAGAATATACTTCATATACTTTTTAATCTTTTATGATTATCAATAACAACAATCCTAACAAAGTCATCGTGGGTTGTTAAAATCCAGCCCTCAAATTATTATTATTCATATCTATTTACAAAATTTAATGGGCTGTAAGTAGGACCATAAGGCAAGAATATCAAAGGCTCAACAAATTATAAAAAGATGAGCAAACAAATATATTTTTGAAAGTGTAACAGCATTCTATGAATGCATGACATCTTTATTACATTTTATACATCTGTTGTCACTGTAAAAAACAAAAGAATTAAATCAAGGATGCCATATGTGTGCATGGCATCTTTATTCAAATTTAATAATTTGCGTCTAATTGATTTTCTGGATAATCTAGTGTACGAATCATATTCAATTCGAAGTAGCAACTTTTCCAACTGGTGACCTAGAATCACGAAGATGCTTCTCCCTTGACAGTAATTTAGCCATCCTATACAGTGAAACAAAAAAAAAATGAGCCAGATGAAATAAGATGCCAAAGAAATCACTATAATATTTAGACTTGAGCAGATATATACTTTATGAGAGCCTCTTCATTTGTCATCTTATCAACAGGTGTAAAGACTCCAGTGCCTAAATCCACCCTTGATACTGGTTTTTTCAACAAATTCTCACCCACTTTAACAAGATTCTCCAAATTCTCTTTCGTGGCAACATCCACGGACGAAAGTGTTCCGGTCAGCGTGTCATCCTGCATTTCTCACATATCTTATAGTCAGGGTTCTTCGTTTTCTAGTTTTTATTTTTAATTACTTCGTGAGAGCATATAATTTGATATCTTGAATAACCAAATAGCGTGATATATACCTGAATTCGAAGATAATTTTCCTCAGAGTGGAGGGCTTGGAAAACAGTGGAAATATGAAGATCAACCATGTCGCCACTAGCTTCTGTAAACACATCCACCAAGGGAGTAGAATTGTCACTGGTCAACCATCCCAAGATACCCCACTTGGCTGCTTCATCTGCATCATACTTCTCTTCAGATTTTGCCGTACCAGTCCCCAAGGACAGGACTAGGAAGCGACCATAATCCATAGGCGCTGTGGGGAAGAAGTCAGGATTCTTCCGAGTGATTTCCTTCGAAACTTCGCTTATGGCAACTAAAGTCTGGAAATTCAGGAGGAAATTAATGATGGGATTCATCAATATGTTACGAGTTATGCAAGTTCAAGAGCTGAAGATAAATGACAAACATACCGGATTATTTGCTGCCACACCACCATCAATCAGATTGAACTCTCTGACTTTGCCTGATGGGTCCTTGGTTTCAAAATAATGGGCAGGGAGGTAAGTTGGGGCTGCTGAAGTCCCGATGCATATATCAGATAAAAGGGCATCCGTAGATGGGTTGTTCTTCACCTAAAGCATAAAGCGGTACGTCTTGTAAGGACATATATTTTGCAGTGTGAAACGATTCTTTTCTCAGGTAACACATAGAATTTTAAGAGTTGTGTTTGTATATATAACGAACCTGATAGCTTGAAAAGATTGTTGGCTGAAGGCGCTTGATATCAAAAGTTGGGATCACAATGTTTGTCATGGTCTGGTGCAGGCGTTTATCTCCCAATTTTTCCTTGACAATGCTATGCAGAAATTTGCCATCGTATTTTGGTCCTCTCAAACTCCTGATCAGTTTTCCAGCAGAGGCCAATGGAGACCTATTGCCAGAGAGTATACAGTTAGTATCTAGACATTTGAAGGAGGAAAAAAAAGAAGTTTTAAAGCAGTACTTGATATACTATATTTAACTCATTATTATGGCATTCATATATGGGATTGTTACCCGTCCTGGGGAAAGATTTTAGGGCAGTTCTCAAGGTAGAAGTCATTAATGTCTTTGGCGGCAAATAAAGGGCGGTTTTGCTCATTAGGGGTAGCTAGCATAGCAGTCACGAGGCCACCAGTGCTGGTGCCTGAAATCACATCAAAGTAGTCTGCAAGTCTTGCGTCTGCACCATCCAGCTTCTACAATTTGACAAGCAAAACATACTAGTCAGTGATGGGAGATGAAATAACGGATTATTTTATACATGGAAAAAGACATTGCAATTATATACCGATATAACTAAACTATTATCCTGCATGCAAGTGTGATGTATTCTTTTGATGAAACTATTAATAAAAAGGCAAAAGCAGAAGCATAAAACTACAAAACAAACGGCCTCGGTACGGTGGAAGGTGGGCAAAGGCTGCCAGCAAGACCTCAAGGGGACCAAGGAATCGTTCCCTGTAGTTTCTTACTCTACTCGATTTTTTATATTATCATCATGCGCTAGCACAGGCATAAGAAAATGGATGATCTTGCAGGTCTATTTGACGTGCAACAATACGTCCTTAAAAGAGACCGATTTCTAGACTACCTGAAGCTCGGACTCTAAAAAGGCAAGGATAGTTCCTGGTATGATTCCTCTTATTCCACCTCCATCGATGCTAAGAACAGTGATTTGGTTTCCAAAAGTTGGGGGTTGAATGGGTGATCTTAAAGTCTCGATACGAGAGATTGAGGAGGAATTTAAAGGCATTGCTAGCTAATAGTACTGATCGAGAGCCTAGAAGCGGAAGAATTAGTGTTTAGCTTAAACTTTCTGAGAGCCTTGGAAGATGTATGTAGCTAGTGCTGAAATGTAATTAAGTTTTGAAACTTGTAATATCCCAAAGGGAGTGTGGAGGTATTTATAGACTTCTGAGCTTCATGAAGCCTGGAATTTTCTATAAAGTTGAAAGACTTTACTCCCCCAAATTTGACCTCGTGTAATTTTCCTGGACGGGTTCAAATTTTGAATGAATCCTGGTGGTATGCTGATGCGGTTCAAGTTGGACCATAAAGTTAAGGACGAGGGAACATTTGAAATTTATTAATCAAACAAAAATGACAACGAAATGGGAATGGTAGGTTTTCTAAGACCACAGCGAAATGAATTAATTCAAAAACCTTGTTAACAAGTCTTGTAACCACTCTAGTTGCTTTCATGGTTGAAAAAGTCATCGAGGCATATCTATCTATCTATTTATGCATGCGTGTGTGTATTATTTTCAAAAGGAAACATTCTCGAGGTGATAATCCACAATAAACATGAAATTTGAAGAAACATGTGTTTGAGAAATTTTGTAACCGAAGTTTCGTCATTATAGCTAAAGATAAAAACACAGGAAAAAAAACATTTTCTTCATTTTTAATTGAAAGAAGATTGAATATCTATGAAGAATAGTATGAAAACCATACATGGTTTTCGTAATTTTTGTTTCAACGACCACGCATGCCTTGGGAAATGAATGTTGTCGACTGGTACACCACATATTAGAGAGTGCAGTAGATTGATGTTGGCTTTGTAGAAAATCCTTTAAGTTGTTAGTTTCTTCGAAACGAAATGATAAATGCCAATTTGAGGAGGGGGGCCCTTTGGTGTGTTCCAGGTACCATAAAGCAGCTACTGTTTCAATTAATGGCAGATTCAAGATAAAAACATGATTTCACTTTATATATCATTGAGGTATGGATAAATATATAATTTATATTATTTTTAATATATTTTTTAAGTAAAAGGTTTTTTTAGTTTGAAACTTATACATGTTCACACTATTTTATATTTAATTTTTATTAAATAAAATAAAAATAATAAGATTTGAATTTAACATCATTTAGTTAATAAAATTCTAATATCATATCAAATAATCATCTCAGCTCAGTAGTTTAATCGATTAGATGATATTTTAATATATAATTTATATTATTTTCTAACACATCCCTTTAAATAATTTTTTTTATTTGAAACTTGTATGAATTCAAACTACATTATGCTTAATTTTTTTTCTTTCAAATTGAATAAGATTAATGAGATTTGAATTCATAACTGACTGATTTATAAGATTCTGATACTATATTAAAGAACTATATATTTTTATCTAATAACTTAAATTATTATATAAAGATTCAAAATGTGATATATATTATTTTGTAACATAAAATCATGTTTTTCTTTAACTGTTCACTAAATATCAACTTGGTTAAAGAGCCATGAAGAAAATTTTTACTACACGGGTAATGATCTGCTAGATTCATGTTTGCTGATGTTCCTTGATAGATTGTTCACTTATATAAATTTTTACTTTTCCTTCTTCTATGCAATTGTTTTGATTTGAAATCCCTTTGTTTTTCTTTCCTTTTCATCCTCTAAATGGCTAGTTTTTCATGAATAATATTTACCGATTACCATAAAAACAAATATAACTATTAGAGGTCAAGGTATCGTTCCCAGCAGCCATACAGAAGGACAGACTTTAAGATCTTGAAGATAAGAACGCAAGGATATCAAGTCCCTGGCAATTTCTCAAATCAAATCTGCTGGCCGTCGATGGGACTTAAGCAACATCGTTTCATCTCTTTGCAAAATGGTTTTGAATTATGTGGTTTCGTGTTGTTTATTTCTTGTATTTCTTTAATTAAATAGATGATAATATTGTTAACAGAGACCAAATAAGAAGAGATTAGTGGGAAATATTGAAACAAAGGAGAGAGTTCTGCAAGAATAAAACATCTGCTAACGTGCATGAACATTCAAGACTTTTGAATTTGAAATCAGACAGGAAAATCTTCAATTCAAATGTTCTTAGTTTGTGTCCGAAATGTTTGGCTAGGTAGCATAATTTTTTCTCCAATGATCTCGGGTGCCCTTGGAAACTGCATTCCCAAACTTTTTAAAACTTTTTATTTAAAATAATTTTTTAAATATTTTCAGATTATCTTAATAAATTAGTATCAAAAATAATTTTTTATTTTAATAAAAAAATTTAAATTATCACCGTTATCACAATACTTCATGTACTTGCAAGATTTCATTCCTTTTATATTTCACATTGAATACATAAGTAATGATAAAATAATATATAAAATTTAACCCGACTGAATACGTCATCCACGGATCTAGGGCTATTACATAAGACCAACTGGGCTATTATACAAGTATTTAAATTTTGCAGCCTAAATGGGACAAATTCATATATAATTCCTGAGCCATTACAATACTCGATTCTTCCTGCTCAAGCCAAGTACTAGTCTCCTTACTTAACCTTTTTACTTTCCGACAAATAAAAAATGCTCAAATATCAGTGCAATGTTAATTAATGGGAAGATTCCATCGTGCTGCCACCTAACTCCACATTTTGCATTTTATGATGGTAGTTGAGATAATGACTCTACTTATTCAGCCAGCAAGAGAATTAAAAATAGAGCAAAATATCATGATAATTTCTTAAAATATCATAAAATTACAGTGACTTTTGAAAAGTTTAATAATATTACAAAAATTTCTTCTCATATTCAAATTGTGTTCAATATTGAGGGAATAATTCGCTTAATTTTGAAGAGATATTTTTTATACAAAACATGGTTTTTGTAATATTATCTTAAATTTAAAGAAGAAGTTATGTAATATCGGCAAAATTTCAGATAATCACTAAGATTTTTTTTAATATTTTAATAAGGTTTTTGTAATTTATCTTTGGAGAATTAAAGGCTACCACTTTACGATAAACTTGAATTTTATGGTGTTTAAATTGTAATTGGTAACATCCTATTAAATATTTAATGGAACTTACTTTGAAAAAAGAAAAAGAAAAAGAGATAGACGCAAGTGCTAAAATTCATGACCACCACAAGTGATAAGAATAAAAATAGTTGAAGTTCAACACTACCTCGGTTTTTGCCCATATATAAAATTCTAAAAGTCTTAAAAATGCAATACCATATGAGTTGGAAAGGTGAAGGGCTACAGATTTTCTAGAAATAGATAATTTTTTATTCACGCGTTTATTTTCTCAAAATCAGCCTACAACCTATGCAAGAATACCTGGTGGACAAGGAAAATGAGTTCCATGTTGTCTTTAAAGGATACACTGTTACAAGCTGAAGAAGATCATGGCGGCTTTAGTTCAAATTAAGTTACTGTGTCAATTTACTATAAACGCATCGTTTGATTCTATCTTTAAAACTCATCGTTTAGATGAGTCTAATAAGCATCGTTTCATTAAGGTCTCTTCATTCTATTACATGAAGGGGAATCCAATACCAGGTCAGAATATACAATGAGAAATAAATGAATTCCTGGAATTAAGGAGCACCCTGAATGCACCTCTCCCTATTCACTATCACCCTCATCGTCCATGGCTCAGCAGTAAAACTGACTGTGTTCATCCCACAACTCTTCGTTGCAAACAGACGCCTCTGTTGCAACACACTATACAAATTGGTTCTTTAATTCTGTCACACGTATCATACACTCACGGTATATAAACTCAATTATAATAGGTGCTTAGATGGGGGAACAAAGCGAACAGAAAAACACGCTAGACATGATACTGTTATAACTCAATTTTTACCCGCTTGTTTTTAATTTAATTTTAAGAATGGATAAATCTTGAAATGGGCTTGAATTCAAAGTTTTGAAACTCCAAGGACCAAATTGAAAATGGGCATTTCAATGTCCAAAACGATGCCATGTCAAACATGCACTGTTCTTCTTCTTCTTCTTCTTCTTCCTCCTCTGACGCTGCGAATCCGCCTGCAGAGAAGGGAAAGAAATTGAAATTCCGGCATCCTACTCCTACGAAAACACAAAGATCAATCCGTATCTTCATGAAGATCACAATCCCAGGGAGATAAGGATTGGATCTTGCGTCCAAGTCCCAGCAAAAGACTATCACCCCCAGGCTTATCCTCCTCCCAGGAAAGAAGAGGTGTACTGGGAACAAACATTCGTTCTGGCCCTATAAAAAGGTCATTAATAGGCAGACCAGGGGATCCAAAAAAAAAATACTGCAGAGGACAGAACACAGGGGAGAGAAGGGGAGAACAAACAGGAGAGGACAGGGGAGATCAACCAAAAACCCAAAAACAGAGAAAAACCTAGAAAGCAACGGAAGAAACCAGAGGAGGCCATTACAAGATAAACCTAGAAAAAAATAAGATGAACACGAAAAAAGGTGGGATGGTATTCCACTTTCTGCTTTCTACTGCTACCCCCCTTTAACCTCCAAAAGCCACCACATTGGCTTTCGGTTGAGTTTGTTGCTTCAAGTTGCTGCTGCTACTCTGTTTCAGTTACGATTTTATTGCTTTAATAAATGATTGTCCTAGTCTTTAGAAATCAGTTGATCTGTTAGGTTGTTAACAGATCATGACACATTAAGCTGATATAAGTTAGCATTTCTGTTGCTTTTATTTCAATAAATATGTAAACGATTGCTGTGAAACATTAAGCAATTCTGTATTCAATCTTTTTTTTCTTAATAATACTGCAGCATCATTAATATTGCAGTTTTTTACAGTTCTCTTCTATTTTCTTTTCTTACATCATACTCAAAAACACACATCATACTCAAAAACACTTTCACTTTCGTCCAGTGTTGCAGGAAAGCCCTTCATCTCCTCTTTCCCCCCAGTCCAGCAGGGACTTCTTCTCTGCGCCACAACAACAGCATCATCCCTGTCCCTCAGGGCTGGCTGCCTTCTATAAGAAATACGGCAGTGAAGCTAATTCGTGTTGACAAAAGCATGGACTTCTTCTCTTGCGCCAGCTACTCGTACTGCATCGGCCGTGGAATAGCAGCAAGCTGCACCTCCAACGAGTGATGGACCTTCTCTATATTGCACCATGAGCAAACCCAGCTGGAGTAGCAACTCTCTTTAGTAGTAGCCTTCAGCAGCCATCCATCGTCCAAAGTAGCATCCTCCTCCGCGTAAGCAAAACCCAACCGAAACTAGTAGAAAGAGGGAGGACAGAGACAAAGAACAAGAGAAGACGAAGAGCAAAGCAAGACACAGAGGAGAGAGCGTCCGATCAAACAGTGCACCAGCGCAGCCGGCTTTGACTCCAGGTATGTAAGCTCTTCGTTTCCTTCCTTTCCTTCGCATTATAATTCACTCGCTACAGTATCATAGAATTATAATTCATTCGGCTATCTAGCAAGGATGCTCTTCACGCGCGCCTGCTACTCGGCCAGGTCCTGGCCCAGGCTAGTGATAAGGCTGCACAGGCTAGGTTCAGCCCAGCT